>PVIJ01002591.1:0-156330 GCA_004024925.1 Scalopus aquaticus | reverse complement strand
ACGCCCGGCCGGGGAGAATCCCACATGGTGCGGCAGACCTCTCCTGCCTCGCCCGCTGCTCCCCTCAGCAGTGTATTTCTGATCTGCCTGTTCTGCTCCCCACTCTGCCTCTGGTGAACCCTCTCGCCGCCCCACACCTCTGGCCTGTACCCCAGCTTGTGTGTATAAATTAAAAAAAAAAAAAAAAAAAAAAAAAAAAAAAAAAACTACCAGATGCCCAAGAAGAATTCCCAGGTGGATTCCAGTATCCTTTGCACTAATAAAAGGAGAGAGGTAGAGGATATCAGGAAGATCCCCCCTGGGACTGTGAACACTTTCTGTATCCAGCTTCTCCATGAGGATATAATCTCTGAAAATTGAAGTGCCTTGTCCATCGATCACAATTAGAAAGGTAGAGTCAGTCTAGAATTGTTCCATTGCTATTCCTATTGGCCAGATCTTTCTTAGAGTAGTCATCTTTATGATTTAAAAATAGCCAGCTTTTCAAAGTGATAGTTTTGCTGAATTTCAAAAATTAAAAATAAAAAACAAGAGCAAGTGAATATGACTTTATCAGAGAACTATTAAAACTTTCTCTGTTGAACTGTTTTGAATTTAATTCTGTGCAAAGAGAACATATATAAGCTCTATTTAATCAGAGTCTCTCAAGATGACATTTTTTAATGTAGAAAATTTTCACTGGGGTGTTTTCACAATTTAAACAGTACTCATGGGAAACCATATTTGCAAATTCCTCAATGATCATGAAATTCACCTTAACACAATGAATGCAATCTTTTTTTGGTTTAGGGCCTTTTTGGGTTTTCTCAGAACTTAGTGCACTTTTTTCCCCTAATTAGCTGTCACACTGTGTGGCAGATTCCCATCTGGATTTTCTCATTGTCCTTCAGTGTTTGTTAGCCTCGAAGACCTAGGTCGGTTTTTTGTTTGTTTTTTTAAGATTTATTTATTTATGCATGCAAGCTGGGGTATACGCCAGAGGTGTGGGGTGATGAGAAGATTCACCAGAGACAGAGTGGGGAGAAGGACAGGCAGATGGACCAAAATACACTGCTGAGGGGAGCAGCGGGGAGACAGGAGAGGTCTGCTGCCCCATGTGGGAGCTCCCTGGCTGGGTATTGAACTCATGCTGCAGTGACTCTGGATAGCTTCATAGTGCTATACTTAACCTGCTGCGCCACCAGGAGGCCCTGGATTGGTCTTGATATCTTCCTGCTGCCTTCACCCCCAACCCTGGGCAGGTCACTCATCCCAGGGCCTTTAGCTGTAGGGTCCCCTCATTCATCAAGTGGCCGTTATGGAAGCGGGTTCTTAAGCCATCTGTCTTCTGCCATCAGGTCAACCCATAAGGACAACTTCTTTGTCTTGCCTGTCCCCAACCATTGCAGTGTCCACCCTTTGCCATCCTATGCCTGCCTTATATAGCAGTGAGCTTAACCCTTCATGCTAGAAAACATCAACAGTCCCTGGTTTAGCAGAGGACATTTGGGTCTTCTCGGTATTATTGGAGAGGATGGTGGAAAAGTCCAAGAAGAAAAGATGCTTGCTACTCTTCAAATTCAACTGGACAACCTTTCTTCCCTTCCTACTCATATCTGCTGGGTTGAGTGAAATCAGTGGTGGTGATTGCAGTGGGTGACGATGGTGATGATCTCAGGAACTGAAGCCACTCTGGGGGTAAGTGGTAGTGCCCTCACCAGCAGTAATCTGAACAGCTATGCTCTTACTTCAAACATCAGCCATGTCAGATAATGTCACTTCTTTGCTCAACACACTCTAATGGCTTTCCATCTTACCTAGAGTAAGACCCAGCATTCTTGCTGTGGTCTACAAGGCCACTATCTAATCCTGTTTTCCACTTCTTCTCATACTCTGGCTCTACAATTTGACCCTTGATCATTCACATCTAGCCTGGCCTTCTTATTGTTCCTTGCACATGTCAAAATGCTTTCACCTAAGAGCCTTTGCACTTGTTTCCTCTGTCTGCAATGCTCTTATTGTATGTTCTCAATGTTGTTTGTTCTTTGTTCAATGTTGTATGTTGTTTGTTCTTGTTCTGTTGTAGATCTTATCTCAAATGTCATTTTATCAGTAAGACCTTCCTTGACCATTCTATAGAAAATAGTATCTCCTGACTATCTCCACTCTAACCCTGATTTCTTTTTCTTTCTATCATTTATCACCACCTGATATATACATATCCATACTTGTGTATTGACAGTTCTCTGCCAGTGACATTCTCTGTTTGGGGTAGAGCCCAGTACCTGCTAGCGCTCAGTAAATTTTTTTTTAGTTAAGTCAAAGACTAATGTATTAATTAGGATATACATAGTAAAATTAAGAGAAAACAAAGAAACTTTAATTTTTCAGTTGACTGGTTTAACTAAATGCAAATATAAAATTTCCAGCTGAAAACTCAATTCCTCTCTTCATTTTGACACACTAGTTCTATCTCTTTTTGTGAAGAATAACCAAATACCTACCAAAACGCCAAGATGCCTTGTGGGTATTTGACCCTGTACGTCCACTTCTTCTTTGCCAGTGGGGAAATTTTTTACCTTGCATACTTTTGCTTCCCACACTCTCGTGTGATGGAAGCTACCAGACTAGCCTAGGAACTGCTAAGCAATCCTTTTGCTCTAAAATGTATGCCCTATGCATTTCTTTTTCTTTCAATCCACTTGAGATGCACTTTAGAACAGACATTGTTCCTTTTTGCCTCATCTGCATTGTTCACCTGCTCATAACTTGCAGATGAGGCTTTTGTGGTACGTGATTTAGAAGACTGGTCTTGAGATGTCTTTCAAATGTGAGCTAATGGTGGCTGCAGAGACGCTTATTTAGGAATATGTTTCAAGTAATGTGGATGACGCCATTATTGTTCAGAGTAGGCCTCTCTTCAGGGCTATCAGTTTTCATCTGTAGATCTGTGTGGAGTTTAGGGCTTCAAAGACCACTGAAAATGGCTTCTCTCCCTATAGCTAAGTAGATTGTGGAGGTGATTTTATAGTTAGTCTCTGAAGCTGTTGACAGGGAACAAGGGGACAGAGCCTTTTCTATAAATATTTCTTACCAGACTCTCACTCTTAGTTTAGGAATTTAGTCCTGTTTTTGCCTAAAATACTCTTGTCTGGGTCTAGTAGGATTATTTGATTACATTTGTGTTTACATTTGTCTGGTCTAGTAGGTTATTTGTGTGTGTACATACACATACAAACTATATAATACAGCTTTGTTTTTCTACCCTTTAATACATATAGGGTGGGAGAAAAGGGATTTTATGGCTAGATTGACAATATGTTTGTTTGTATTGCATATGGCACATTACTAGGAAAGAAAAGGGCGAGGCTAATGGACTAGAGTGGAGGATGATGGGTGCTTTGGGTGGGTGGGTGTGGTGTGGTAACATACATCTGAAGAGGTGTGATTCTATACACTAAATCATTTATAGTGTTGTTATTCAGTAACAAGTAATAATAAAAACACAGAAACAGAAAACAAAAGCTCTAAAATCCCTAACTTGGGAGAAGTTTGTTTAGAACTAGAATTAACCTGTCTTGAACATGACAAATGCCATAGGTTTGTTATAGAATTGATTTCTTTCTGTAGGTTTCTGGTGGTTTAATTTGATTGGCATAGCAAAATATTGCTATTTGATGGAGAGAAAGTTATTTTTAATGCACAGGACTGTAGGTGTAAATTTTATTTGTGCTAATAATGTTGAATAAACTGCATTTATGTCTTAGGTTTATTTCTGACTACTGTGGTGCCACATAATTTGATTGTCCAGTGTTTAGAGGTGGATTTAAATCTTTATGCAGTTGGGAATTAGCTAGTCACATTGCTTTTGCTTCTGCCTGTTGAATTAAGAAAATAACCACACTAAAGAAAGGAAACTATTTCGGGGCTTTCATCTCTTTTTTTAAAGTACAAAGTTATTTCTATAGAAATTTGATATAGAATAATTTAACTCTTCACCTAAATCTGTTTGAATATCAGGTCTGAAGACATATAGTTTTGACTTTTCCATTTAACTGCTATGATGCTTAACAAAGGATGTCATGTGGCTTTTATTTTTCCTTTAAATTACATGTTATTTTTATGTTTTCAAGAGAGATTAAATAGCAATCATTGACTTTTAACACACAATGAAGTTAATATTTTCAATATTTACCCAACAACTATAATTTTCAACAAATAACCATCAACTACTGAAATTTATTAAATGGTTGGTGGGTTAATATGTTCCTTTATTAAAAAATTATTTATTTATGCATACAAGAACTGGGGTGTAGGGCAGAGGTGTGGGGTGGTGAGAGGATTCACCAGAGACAGAGTGGAGAGCAGAACAGGCAGATGGACCGAAATACACTGCTGAGGGGAGCAGCGGGGAGACAGGAGAGGTGTGCTGTGCCATGTGGGTCAGCTCTCTGGTTGGGGATAAAACTCGTGCTGCACTGGCTGAGGACAGCTTCATAGCTCTGAGACTTAACCTGTTACACCACCAGGAAGGCCCTGGGTTAATATGTTTCATTAACACCAAACATATTGTTTTCATTTCACTAAAAAAGTGTACATTATTTCATTTATACTGAAAGAAAAATGTACACTTTTATAGATAATGAGATTATTAGATAGAGTTTACATCACTTCATTGACAATCACAGCTCATTCAAGGAGAACTTCAAGGTCTATTGCTTAGGTTAACTTTTGCCCAACTCCAGGGGAGTTAAGGGTACCTTATTATCTTTGTAAATTGAGGTAGCACTGGTTTACAACTCTGTGTATGATGTAGAGGTGTAGGATCACACCCTCCAGGTGTATATTATCCCTCCTCTCTTACCCCCAGGCACGTGGAATCATCCACTTTATTATGAAGTCTTTCTAAAATACTACATGTAGCTCATGCGTAGCATCAGTTTTTCCTTAGTTTATTTTATTAATATTTTGTACTGTGTGTCTGACTGAGTCAGCTTGACATCCAAACATAATTAGAGGCTAAGTTGGTTGGAATCTTTCAAGCTCGAAACAGTAAGTATTCATGGTAGCAAAACTAAGTCACCAAGATTCACTCCAGGTGATTTTCACCAGGCATGGCAGAAACTTACTCAAGGACATCAATCAGCACACAAGTACCTGCTGAGTGTTTGGATGGACTAGGGGCCAGGAGGTACACGGGACCTATCTTTGAGGAACATGAAATTAAATCAATGAGATAACTAATGCCGAGGTAGACAATGGAAAGTTGCTTAGTGACACAGGAATACTACATAGTAATAAAATATGTATTAAATTGCACTGTCTGCGTGTTCTCATCTGTGTGCACAATTGCAAGAGATCTCAGGCTACAGGAACAACAGCAGCAAACATGGGGGGACCGGAGGCCCCATCCCTGCAGACTCCTTCAGCTTCTCTTCCTGCTCTGAGGGCGGCTGCTGGACGCTTCTTTTCTTCTTTCTTCCTCGGAGGCCAGGAACAGACTTCTTTCTTCTCTCTTTGGAGTCTGGAAACCGTCGTCTTTCTTCTGGGGGCTGGTGTCGTCTTTTCCTGTTCTCCTCAGGGGCCTCCTTCTCTCTCTCTGGGGATGGCTTCATCTCTTTTTTTTTTTTTTTCTCTTCTTTTTTTCCCGCTCCTTCATTTTCCCCTCTCCTCGAGTCCCTCCTATCCTGGCTTATATCCTCTTTCAGAGTACACAATACACAAGTCTGATTGGACCATTTTCCAATCCTGGAGCTGATTGGACCTACCCATCAGCTCCTAGCACCTGATTGGTCCATTCAAAATGGCAGTTACTGGGCAGGAGCAACTGCCACAACTGCTGTTGGAGCAGCGGGGTGAAAGGCACCACCGCTCCTGCCTGCTCCCACTGCTAATGCAGCTTGGTTCCGGTAACAATATCACAGGTGCTCTGAGTAAATTTGTTTATTCAAACTAGAGCAGTTTCTTCTCTCTCACACTTTTATATATCACATTCCTGGGACTAAGAGGGCCATCCACATTTTTAAGCAAGGGCAGGAAATAATAGTAGCTAACATTTATTGAATTGTTCCTCTGTGTTAGGCATGGAGACCCCCAGATCCCACAAAATAGGTGCTATGATCATCATTTTGCAGATGAGGTGGCTGAAGCCAGAATAACTTGCTGAGGGTCACATGGCGAGTCAGTGCAGAGCAGGGATATGGCTGCAGGGGCCTGGGCTTGTGGATGTCTCATTCCCCCATCCTACCTCTTCTGTATGCTGCCTTTGAGGTGCGCCTGAGAGAGAATCTGGCCAGCCAGAGCTAGCTTCTCACTGCAAGTTTTCTTTTACAAGGCTCCAATTAGTACACAGAAAGAGCTCATTTACTAAACGGGCTCTGAGTAATTGGCTAATGGGTTTTTGGTGAGCAGTGCCCTCTGGGGGGCTGTTTCCACAGCCTGATGCATCGGCCAGTCAAGCCAGCAGTGGTTTATCCTGCTCCAGGACAGCATAGCCCACTGCTCTGATGCTTCCAGAAAATGGTTCCCTGTTGAAAACTCAAACAGGATAAACGGGACTGGTTCAAGCTTTCAGAAGGTAATACTAGATGCCCAGCAATGAGATATTGGATAACCTCATCTACAAATTCAAGGGATTGGTGAGGGGGTGGGGGCAAATGGTTCTCCTCTTTCATGTATGGATTTAAACAGTGAGGGTCATGTCTGGATTTTTCTGTAGCCCACAGACTCTGAAAGAAACGTAGCCCCTGGAGGGACACAAAGACCTTGTTCTGTTTGCTGGGTTCTAGATCTTCCCCACAGGGGAAGTTGCAACAGGTAGCTTCTTTGACTCAGTAGATACAGCTAGCTGCTAGTATAGCAGGGTGGTCCCCGGGAAAAGGGTGAGTTCCAGGTTCCTGCCCCACCCAAGGGAGGGTGAAGCTGAGCAGGAGATATAAGAAGCTGGAGAAGAGAGAAGGACAGACACAAGACACAAGAGACAGATGGAAGAAAGAAGGAAGCAGGATGGAAGCCAGAAGAGGCACAAGGAGCAGAGAGACATGTGAGGAAGCTGCACTGGCCTGGACTGATTGAAACAGATATGCGTGAGGCACCTGTGGGGAGGTGACTATGGCGGTGTTGATCTTGGTTTTGATTTTTGCTCTTTAACTTCCAGAATTGTCTGGCTGTTTCTGACCCTTTTCCATGGGTCCCTGCCAAAAGGTGCCTTAGACTTGTGACAGGCTTTTGGGCCTTGCTTTGGGCCAATCCCATTTGGGTGGACTTTTACCCACGAGGGGTTGGATAACATTGGGTGCTTGAGTCATCAACTATATTCTTTGTCGTCTCTGTCTTTTCTAATTGTATTAGTTTCTTTCCACTGAAAGCCTTGTATATTTTGTATTGATGTGGCGGATGGCAGAACCTATTTAGCGAGGGCAGGTTTGGGGGTCTGAGGTGCTCCTTTCCCTGCCCTGTAACACTAGTATGTCTTTGTGGCCCTCTTACCTACCACAAGGGTTTTTTTGAGAATTAAATGAGTTGATAAATATAAACACTTAGACGAGAGTCTGGGCATGTGGCATGCCTTAGCTATCATCATTTTTATTTTACATGTACCAGATTATGTTGTGGATAGAAAATGGGACTTAGAAAGGGTTCAAGATCTGGTTTTTCCCTTTACTAATTTTGTATACTTGAGCGTCAGTCTCTTTGCTTAGTGCTCTCATCTGAGATGAGAATAACACTGATCTCATAGGGTTGTTTAAAAAGAATAGTAACTAGCTGTCAGGTTCACTTGTAAACTGGAAAGCCTCATAATCATTGTCATTATGAATTCCTCCAACCTAATTCGTGTATTTAATTCTCGTTCTTATAACATGGCTACAAAGCGAGGAATCATTAAACTCTTCCTCGCAGTTAGCTGGCCCATAGGATTTGACTCTGCTTTACAATCTCTAGTACCTGTCCCCTTCCACTTATCCCATTGAGACTTCTTTAAGTATAAGGCTTTTGCAGCCTCCTGCCTGGTCCTAACTCCAGTCTTCAGTCTGTTGAATGATTGTTCAAATGTGTAAATTTAAACTGCTTACTCCTCCACCCACAACTCCTGTGTGGTTTCTCATTGGCTGCAGCATCCAGTTCCGATTTTCGTAGCACGGTGGCTTTTGACACTCTTCCCTAGGGTTACTCTTTTTTTTTTTTTTAAAGATTTATTTATACATACAAGCTGGGGTACAGGCCAGAGGTGTGGGGCGGTGAGAGGGCTCACCAGAGACAGAGCGGGGAGCAGAACAGGCAGATCAGAAATACACTGCTGAGGGGAGCAGCGGGCGAGGCAGGAGAGGTCTGCCGCGCCATGTGGGATTCTCCCTGGCTGGGCATCGAACTCGCGTAGCCGCTGACGACAGCTCCACAGCGCAGCGCTCAACTGCTGCGCCACCAGGGAGGCCCCTCCAGGGTTACTCTTGTCCTTTATTGATGACTGTGTCTCACCAAATTATATGTTTCCAGAATGTGTCCTTCTCTTCTGGCCTTGTCCTTTCATATCTTCTGTCCATCTTTCAAGATTATTCTACAAAAAAGCCTTCTAATAGAACCTTATCTGATGTTCTCTTTCCCCAGTTCCTCACTGGGTGAGGAGCTGCTCCTCTCTCCTGCAGCCCCTCGACTCCAGTGTCTACCCCGATTGCACTGAAGCATGCTTACTCCTTTAGGTAGCTCTTTCTGTAGACAGCAACCCTCGAGGATTAGGACCCCATGCTGCCTGTTTCTATATTCCCAATGATTTCGAACCCAGACAATAATTTTTGATTGAATTAAAGGAAAAAATACTTAATGAAAATAAGGGCATGTAATTGTCCTTCAAGAATCATCTGTAAGTGGCTAATCCATTCTCCAAGAGGTCAGCCAAGGAGACCACACTTGAGATGTATTATCAAAATTTTTTTAAAGTTCATTTCTATGTCCACAAAATGAACATAAAAGCATCAATCTTTAAGGATCATTGTGAACAGCATGATTTTTAGTAGTAAACAATAGCTGTTACTTTTTCTATGTTTCAGAGGTAGTATCGGATGCCATCTTTGATTATCATCTGCTATTGTCCTTGAGTCTAAAAAGCCTTGAAAGATAATGCCCTGGCTACATATTTATGATGATTGTTGAGAGTCTGGAGATAAACAGTTTAGAGATATTGAAGTAGGTAGTAGTATAGGAAATAGATGCTCCTCCTCACCTTCCTACCTCCCTTTCTCTTCCCTTCCCTTCCTCCCTCCTCAGGCCCTTCCCTCTTTGTCATCTTTATTTCCCCTCCTTCTCTCCCTCCCTTCCTTCTTTTTTTCCTCCCTTTTTTCCTTTTGTATCCTCAATGCACCTGTCAAATAACAGTGCTTGGTCAAAGAATCTTGCCTTCTTGCATATTACTGATCATATCATCTGTATCTCTAGGGCACTAGAGTAACTTCTAGATGGCTCCAGTTCTATTGTATAATTCCACAGTCAAAAATCTTAATTTTATCTATCAGTTTGGGCTCTGCATTTTTTATTTTGAAGGTTAAATATGACATAATCCTTCTATAAGGGTATAAGATTGGGTTCATGTAGGATCACGGATTCAAGAAGAATAAGATATGATCTTATCAGACAATACTCAGTCACTCTGAGCAGATGCATAATGATTAGGCAAAGCCATATTATATAAAATGCATCCTTAAAATCCTAAGAGGTATCACTGTGAACTGTTTGGGGTGGAGAAAGAAAAGAGATCCAAGATTCATGGAGACTCTGGAAAAACCCAAAGAGATTCTAGTCCCAATAGACCTACCTATAGCTATCACCCATCCCCAAACCACCATTTGATCACATGAGCGGTCTCAAACACACATGTCTTATCCATGCATATCCTAATTAAAGGCAGAGAAAGAAATAGAATTGGGAGCTCAAACTATATCGCACTGCTGGTGGCCTTGGAGGAGGCCATTAAAATGGACACATGGACATAGCTACAACCTTGATATCTTGATAGTGCTCATACTTCCCCTTCCTTCAGTAGCTAAAGAACTCATTTAGCTTTCAAATTTCAATTCAAATGCCTGTTCCTCTGGAAAGTGGAACTTCCCAGGAGAGTTGTCACCCCCTCTTTGCCCCTCCATGTCTCTGTATTCAAAAAACCAGTTCTTTTGGGGTCTCTCTTCCCAACGAAACCACCCACTACTGAGGGCAGAAACTGTGCTAGTTATCTCTGAATCACCACACCTACCCTGGAGTCTCGCACATAATAGCTGCTCAGTGGATATTTGTGGAACAGATACTGAACAAATGGTGACTGTCAAGTATTTGGACCAGATGTGGGGGTCACAGAGCTCACTTGTAAAGAGAAATGTTTACAGCCCCTCTGCCCCTGCCGTCACTATTGAATGAAGCTCAACCTAAATTCAGGCCAACTGCTGTCCTGTCTTTGCAGGAGCTCAGGATTGAGCTGCTATGTTTTCTTTACAGGAAGACTGGTGGGTTCTACAGGCAATAATATTGGGGTCCCCAAAGTTTAGGAGGAGGGCTACCTCATGACCTTTCTGGTGTCTATAGAAGTTTTATTTTCTGAATAAGTATTGATGGCAGCTTACAAAATACTGCAAACCCATATAATTAAAAAGAATGAGACCCGTCGCTGGTGGGTAGTGCACGGCTAAGTGTAGGAGAAGACAAATTCTTCAGGTGCCTGCGATTTTATAATTGTACTTGCTTGGGAAGCTTATTAAAGCCTTGCAGGTGCAATGTTTCATCGCAGAGTAGTGAACCTTTGAAAGATATGCATAATAAACAGAGTTTGAAATATGTTTTTATTCCAGGCCATATGGTCCTGTCTGGAGCTTTGCTGGATCTTTGGGTCAGTTCATTGTTGAAAGATGGGCTTGCAAGGACCCACCTCTCAGAGCAGCTGTCAGAGCCCTATCAGAACGAATCTGCTTTTGCATGATTATTTATTTTATGTGGCTCTCTGAAATGAGCCTAGCCTTGCTCAGTAGCTAAAATGTGCTGAGCAAAGTCTCTTCCCTGAACAGCTTGTGGTCACATCACCAAGCAGTGTCCTTCCTTGTCCTTAAAAAGCAGACTAGTGAGACTTGTACAATAGGCCAGGACAGACAGTCTGGGTGAGGTGTACCCACCTGGGCTTGAACTTGGTGCCAGCAATATGAAAACGTACACTGCAGCATTTTAAAGAGGTGTCATTGGTTTCCCCAACTCTCTGTTATTCTCTTTCTTCTGTCTCTCAACTCTAGGCAATTATAGAGGCTGCTGTTTGCTGGCGCCTGAAGTGTTTTAGCCATAGGAATGTGGTGAGGATAATGCTAACACTTGCTTTGTTTTTCTTTGTGATCAACAGACAGGTGGCATTGCTTCCTCTGATAATGGCTTTTTAAGGGGCATTTAGTAGAACTAACTCAGCATTTATTGTGTATGTTTAAGAATATGAGTAACTGACAAAGGGACATTGTCCTGGAGTCACGTGACCATAGGAAACTCTCCTAGCAGACATAATGAACAGTCAGCTGATCAGATTGGAAAGAGGCATGTCTGGCTTTTTATTTGGACAAGGTGAATTTGGAGTTAATTTTTTTCACCTTGGTCAAGAAAACAATTTTGCCTTCTTATAATCTATTATAATTCTCTAGTATAATTCTTATAATTCTCTATTCTATTGCTAACATTATCTTCAGGAGTCTACATATTTTTTGTAGTCATTTTAGCAATATACACAAGCCCCTATCCTTGACAGCCACTATGCTAAGCATTGAGAATGTAACAGCCCTGTGCTTTCTGCTATCACGGAGATTAGTGCCCACAGCACAAGACAGACAGGAGCAATAGCTAGTGCCATGTCTTCTACCTGTTACAGGAGGGAAGTTAAACATGCTGAGTGGATACATAGAAGAAAACATAAGTGGGATCTTGGCTCTTCTGCTTAACTCCTTGAAGCTCGAGGATCAAGTCTACATTAGATTCCCCCTCCACATATGAGAATCATTCTGCTTAAAATGATGACTTTTAT
The DNA here is from genome assembly GCA_004024925.1 of Scalopus aquaticus. Classification (NCBI taxonomy): domain Eukaryota; kingdom Metazoa; phylum Chordata; class Mammalia; order Eulipotyphla; family Talpidae; genus Scalopus; species Scalopus aquaticus. Next base: position 144,320 of record PVIJ01002591.1, on the reverse strand, counting down.
ATAGTTGATGCTCAATAAAATATTTTGGATGTGAGGAAGGAATGAAAGAAATGTACTAAGTAGGATGTGATGACGTTAGTCCATTCAGTTAAGATATGGCTTGACAAATCATAGTTCTAAACTCCTAAGACAGTTTTAGAGCAAAAATCTCCATCTTCCTTTTTTCCTCACAGGCAGATATGTCATTTTGGTTTACCCATGGCCACAAGTATCAAAGAACCTAGAACTTAGCCTTTCACCTGAATATAGAGATACAGTACCCTGATATGCTGACGTGGGGTGTCAGCTACTCTCTTTAAAGAATGTTCTTAGGTGGCTGTCATTAAGAGAGATGGAGCATTTCTATATACAAGTAGATCAGTATTCTTTTGACGTAAAACATTAAAATGGCAGTTATTCAAAAGTGTGCACCTCAGGCCTAAGGGTAAGTTCAGATGATGGAAGAGGTTTAGTCCTGGAATGCCTCTGTGGTGCTCTAAGGGAATTCCAGATCTAAGGAACTGTCCTCCCAGTTTATGGTCAGGCCCCAGAAGTTCAGTGTAGTCCAGAGCGTTAAGAGCATCCAGAGTTAATAGATCAAGGGAAAGCTTTCAAGGGGACTACGTCAGAAATATAGCCAAGGTAAAATACAGAGTTCTTTGAAAAACACTTGGAGCCAGCGGTGAAGTGTAATGGCAGCTGGGACAGGGAGAAGCTTGTGGGACATGCCAGAAAATGACAGACCAATAGAAAGTGATGGGAAAATCTTAGTTCTAAATGGGTAAAGAGTGGGAATAGTCAGGCAGGGACCGGAAGCAGCGGCTGTTTCCTGTGGGCAGGGCCAGTCACAGGACAGTAATAGGGACTCAGGTGCTGGACAGGGGCTTGGAATCAGCGCCATTGAAATCTGAGTTGTTGATCCTGGACATGCTGTGACTCTTATACCCAGATGAGAATAGTGAGCCCAGCATCCTGTTAAGATCATACTAAGATGGCTTCTCCCTCCCCCTATCCTTCCCTCATTCTTTCTCCCCCTTCCTCCCTTCCTCCCTTCCTGCCTTTCTTCCTTCCCTCATTTAACATCCTCTGTTATATACTGTCCTCGGGAATGGGCATGTTGAAGAGAATATTTAAAGCAGACCCCTTTTTTTAATAATGGAAATTTCAGTCTTCTGGGAGAGATAGATAATAAAAATAAGTAAATAACTGACAGAGTCCTTTTTACTAACCATTAGGGCAGGATAATAGGAGAGAGACTGGGATAGTTGGGAATATAATTTTAAATTTGAGACATTGGAAAAAAACCTCTTATGAAGTGAATTGACCTAAAGCCTTGATAAAAAAAAAAAAGCTATAATTTGAAGACTGAAGGCAGCGATCAAGGCAGAAGAAAAGTCTATGTAAAGACCCTAAGATCAAAAGGAGCTCACTCAGCACATTTCAAGAAGAGCAAGAAGCTCGTTGTGCTGGAGAATGACAGGTAGAGGACAGGAAGGAGAAGAAACAGGACAGCTAGTGGAAGACCCGATCATGTAGGGTTTTAAGGTCATAGACAGATTTTAAATTTTGGATTAAATGAAATAGGAAAGCTTTGAGTTGGGAGCCAACCAGGGGAGGGACATAAACTATTAAAAAAACAAACTATCAACCTGGAAAAACTTGGACCAGTTACTGTCGTATATATTGAGTACTACTCTTTCTCAGTGGGGGCAAGTTTTTGTTTTTGATCCTGAATTTTTCCTGGAGAGATGTAAAGAAGATTATGGAAGGGATAGAGAAGCCTTGAGAATTTCCCCTGTATTACAAGCACCAGAATTTTGCTGTCAGGTAATGGATATTACAGGTGCCTCCCCCACCTCTACCTGACATAAGCTGTCCACCTGGGCAGCCATATATTGTAGTGGATTTCACCCTTGCATGCTACCCACAGTCTGAGATTTGTCATTGTTCCGTGGAATTCTGACAGCTACAGGTTACTTTTTCTTTTTGAGCTACGTGACCGTGGTCAAATTTTATCAACAAAATTGTCACCTATGGTTGAATCAGGTTGAGGACTTGGGATATTTCTGGCCCTCTACTTCAACTTCCCTTTCCATTTCCTCTTTAAATGTTGAACTATAATAAAACTTGTATCAAAGTCTTGTTTTCTTATTCTCTAAATCTTATTCAGCAATCATAATTTCAATTATCTCTACATGATGACTGAAAAATTTGCATTTCCTCTGACTCTACTTCTAGCTCTTTGTCTATCCAACTGCCTGTTCTCTTCATTTAGAGACCAAAAGGTAACTAAAGTTTGATTTATTATCTTCACTGCCTCTCCTCCAATTTTTTTTCCATACCCAGCATTAGCTAACTCAGACTGACAACAGTATTTCATTAAATTTGGATAACCTGGATGTCTACTTCCTTCACTACTGATTTCCAGTGAGTTGTTCAATCCTGTTCACTTTCTCTAAATGTTTGTTGAATCCATATGATTATTTGCTTCCACTCTTGCCACCCCAGACCAAGCTCCCATGATTTACTGCAATGGTTCCATTATGGCCACACCCGAATCTGTTCTTCAGGGAGATTGCAGCATCTTTCTTTTTTTTTTTTTTAAGATGTATTTATTTACGCATACAAGAACTGGGGTGTAGGTCAGAGGTGTGGGGTGGTGAGAGGATTCACCAGAGAAAGAGTGGGGCACAGAAAAGGCAAATCTACTAAAGTACACCACTGAGGAGCAGTGGGAGAGGAGGAGAGGTCTGCTGCACCATGTGGGAAACTCCCTGGCTGGGGATTGAACTTATGCTGCAGTGGCTGCTGATAGCTTCATAGTGCTGAGACTTAACCCCTTGAACCACCAAGGAGGCCCTGCAGCATCTTTCTTAAGATGCAAAATAGCTAAAGTCACTCACTTAAATCCTTCAGTGACTTTTCATTGCTGTTGGGATAAAGATCAAAATATTTAAAATATGTATGGGGTGCTTTTTTCCCAATAATTCTTCCTCTTGCCCAGTAGACTCTGAGAGGAAATGGAAATTTTTCAGTCATCATGTGGAGATAATAATTGAAATTAAGATTGGCATTTACCATTGTATAAGTTGAAGATAAATAGCATGCCGATTTGATGCACTTATACCTTGTGATATGATTACTATGGTGACATTAGCTAACACCCTGCATCACCTCATATGAATATCATTTCTTTTTGTGGTAAGAGCAATTAAGTTCTCGCCTATGAACTTTCAAATCCATGATGCGGTATTGTTAACTATATTCACCATGTTGTACATTAGTTCCCCAAATTTATTCATCTTGTAACTGAAAGTTTGTACCATATGAGCAACCCATTTCACCCCAGCCCCAGCCCCTAGTATTACCATTTACTCTGTTTTTCTATGAGTTTCCAATAATTCTTTATGATCCATCAAACTGTCTTCTTTACGTTCCTTACCTGTGCTGTGAACTTCCTCCATGTCTGATCTTTTACACATGCTATTCTTTATTTTTTGGATTGCTCTTGTCCTTCATCTAGTGAAACAGACATCTGTCATGTTTTCTGACAGCTTAGCATTTGTTGAATTCACTTGTTACATTTGAGGACTGTCCAGTTGATGAGTTTCTCTAGCTGAAGTGGAGAATGACATCCCCAGGTTTCTTTGGAGCCAGACACCACTTGCCATCTACTTTCCACCAAGCAGAATTATCCATCTGAGAATTTAATTCAGATGCAAACATCTCGAGGAAGGCAGAACCTATTCAGCTGGTGAGGATGACAACAGAGCATGGGTTTGTGTCAGTGGTTATAAGGTCTAGTTTGTGGTGCAGAAGTTGCTGAGATGGGATGATTGCAGGAAAGTTGAGTTTGGAAAGCAATCTGAACTTTAAGACGTTTTGGGTCATTAGAAGTTAAAGCAGTTTCTGCGATGTCAACACTGTTCCCGAAGGCTGCCTTTGAGCTTAGCTCTCCAGCTTGACCTTTATGCTTCTCAATCAAGGTCAACTGCTTTTCCTTACAAGGGGAGAACCTGACTGATAGCAGAAGATAGGTCCACTACTCCTTGAGCTCTCAGCTCTCCTTCATTTCAGGAAACTTTTCCATTCATTTGTTCTCTCACTCTTGCTGATAAGATAGATTTTTCCATGATAGCAGATAATCAAGACTTAAGAGTATCTTGGTTTGACATGTAGCCCCTCTGGTTATCCTGTCTGGGTTCCAACATCAGCTCTCCTGCTTACTGGATAGATGAATGTTGTAAGGTTACCCAACCTCTCTGTGTATCAATTCCTTTGTAAAGAGGGGACACTGAAAATCTCTTAGTTTACTATAAAGATTAAAGGACTCAACATATACATGGAACCTTTGATATGGTATCTCCATGAACAGGAGATGTCAGCTAATGTGTTGCTCTTTCGCACAACTCTCACTTCTTTCCTTTCATAATACTTTTCACAGATTGTAATGAGAGACTTGAGGGTGGTAATTTGATTAAAATAGGACTTCCTCTTAGACTGTTAAGCTCTATGAAATGAGGGCTTTTTAGTTTGCTCACCACGATATTTTTAATTCCTAGCACAGAATATATTATTTTGTTTAACGTAGGGTGGATGTTGTTTTAGAATTCCAGAAGCCTTGAGTAGTGCTGTCCCCTCCTCTGGGATACCAGCACAGGGGAGCTTCAGAAGCACCCCGTGTTCCTGGCCACCTCGCCCTCCTTTCTTGTCTGTCGTGATTTATATTCATGACCTGCAGCTGACCTGCTCCCACAGAGCATAAGCCCTGCCCCAGATGCTGCACTTGTCCCGGATGCCCTGATTTCTCTGCATCTCAGCACTGAGCACTTTGTGCTGACTCTGCACCCTCCCAAAGCTGTTTGAAACCAGATGGAGGGAAGAAAGAAAAGAGCTTTCATTCATTGTTCTTCCCGACTCTGAGAAAAATCACAACAGCAGCATCAATGGTGACAACAAATAGTATAGATGTTTGTTTACTATAAACTAGGGATTGCACAAGCACTCTAGATGTAAAAATTTATAATTTATTTAATATCCGTTGCAACCCTAGGAAGAAGTGTTCTGACCCACCTTTCCTTTTTTTTTTTTAAGATTGATTTATTTATGCATACAAGCTGGGGTGCAGGCCAGAGGTGCGGAGCAGCGGGTGAGGCAGGAGAGGTCTGCTGCGCCATGTGGGAATCTCCCCAGCCCAGCATCTAACTCACAGCTCAGCTGTGGACAGCTCCATAGCACTGCGCTTAACCCCTTGCACCACCAGGGAGGCCCTCTGTCCTACCTTTCAATGGAGGGGAAAGTCCCGGGGGATAGAAAGAAAGAAAGGAGAGAGAAAGGGAAGTGGGATGGAGGGAAGCTGGTCCAGTGGGTGAGCTTCACTTGTTGAGAACTTTGGTTGCCGTTGCAGCAGAAAAACTATAATCCTCAGATTGATGGAGAAATTATAGAAGATGACACTGAATATATACCTAGCTCAGCCCAGCTTTATAATTTAAATATTTTTAGAGGAACCTTCTCCAGAGCTTGTTATTTGCAGCTTTTTCTCTCCCAAAGTCCAATGTCAGGAACAACATAGATAATTAAGATAACTGTGCAGCTTCTTTATGATTAATTGGTATTTGCCCATAAAATAAGAGAAAATTAGTTTTGGGGGCCTCCCTGGTGTTGCAGTGGTTAAGCGCTGTGCTGTGGAGCTGTCGGCAGCAGCGAAGCTAGTTCGACACCCTGCTGGGGAGATTCCCACATGGCGCGAGATTCCCACATGGCGCGACAGACCTCTCCTGCCTCACCCACTGCTCCCCTCAGCAGTGTATTTTGGTCCATCTTCCTGTTCTGTCTCTGGTGAACCCTCTCGCTGCCCCACACCTCTGGCCTTTACCCCAGCTTGTATACATAAATAAATAAATCTTTAAGAAAAAAAGAAAATTAGTTCTTGGTTTTCAATGATTATCTTTTCAAAGGTTCATGGTTTTCGCTACTCTAAATTCCATGTGCAGATTCTGTCTCCTGCATTGGGATTATTTGGGCATCTTCACCATGCTGTCCAGCCACCGATATTCACCTGGAGTGGGGGTATGGGTAGGGGTTTATTGTGCTATTTTTTTGTTTGTTTTTAGATCTTCCTGATGGTGTTTTATTTTACACTTTTCCAAAGGAAGGGGAGGTGGTTGGGGTGCCGATCTGTTATTCAGCTCAAGTTCTCCTCTGCCTGTCATGCTCAGGGGCATTTCAATTCAACTCAGAGAAACATTTTCAAAGTTAGTATGAGGGGCAATGGCCAGAAAATCTGTGGCAAACTGTCTCAGAAAGGCTCTCTCTCGTCAGCATGGCCAGATATCGAGAGTCTCACAGCCCTTGGCAAGATCATGTGGGCGGTTTGGGACGGGAACCCAACAAGCCACCCATCTGAAGCCTGCTGTGTTTGTTCCTGTGGCTCTTGCAACAAATCACAACCCAATTGGTGGCTTGCAGCAACATACATTTATTCTCTCCTAAATCTGGAGGCCAGAACTCTGAAGTTAAGGGGTCAATACGGTTGGGTTTCTTTGGAGGCTAAGAGGAAATCTGTCCCATGCTTCTCTTCCAGGAGAAGCCTTGGTGTTTCTTGACCTGTATCCATATCATTGCAACCCCTATCCTGCATCACATTGCCTTAATCCCTGTACAGCTCCTCCCCTTCTCTTCTTTGATAAGAACACTTGCCATTTTGAACTCACCATCATCCCGGATAATCTCATCTTGAGGTCCTGGACTAAATTTGCAAGGCTTTTTTTTCCCACAGAAGTTCACCTTCACAGGCTTTGAATAGACAGTTCTTTTGGGGGAGTCACCAATCAACCCATTCAATATGGTCGATTGGTAGAATCCACTGGCTAGGGCTGTGCTTTCACTAAGCAGTGGGAGGGACGCAAGGCATTTTGACACTGCTCAGCATGCAGGGTCTGCCCTTTGTCTCTCTGTGGTCATCCTTTTCTGCAAGGTGTATCACCTGACCTGCATGAAGCCAGCTCTCTTTGCACAGATCTCCTCTGCCCTGACTGTTGGAGAGAGAGAATAAAGGAGACTATTTATAGACCTCAATAGAGTGGCCTCTGGGGTTGGAATTGTGTTACACAAATTGTAGTGGACTGTCTACACTTACCTTGACAAGTCTCAAACTTGATTGAGTAAAAAGATCACCCAAGGAATTTATTAAAAACAGAAATTCTTATGTTTCAAGCTGTATTAGTTCTCTGGGTGACCATCGCAAAATGCCACAGACCAGGTATCTTAAACCACAGAACACCCTGAGAGCCTTGCAGCTTGAAAGACACAGTGGAATTACCACATATCAAGTCCAGCAAGGTAACTTGATCCAGACTCCTAGCGGAGAGGACAATGGAAACCCCTGAGGCTCTGCGCTAAATATCTTTTCCTTCAGTTTATGTTAATTTGTATCCTTTCTGTAGTAAACCATAACTATGAGTATAGCAGTTTTCGATGAGCTCCGTGTCCTTCTCTAAATTATTGAAACTGAGGGTGTTTTTGAGAATCCCTGCAACTTGCAGTTAATGTCAGAAGTGAGAAGCACTGAGGGGAGAACTGTGTTCTCAATCATTTCAGCTTGGCTAGAGGTGGGTAGTGTGTGTTTGTATGTGTGTGAATGTATATAGTACAAACTTGCATGGGGTCTTTATAATTCGAACAGTCTTATAAGACTATAAGATATTGGCAAGGCTTCGATATTGTGCTCCTGACATCTTGATGGCCTTCCTGCGGACAGTGAGACCCTTGCCATTGGCCTTTAGACCCAAACCACATTTTGACTCTGTAATGGGTCACACTTTTATCCCACTGTGATTTGTAAACACAGACAGCCTGTCAGTTTGTATATACTTTGCCTCCAATGCTGGTTAAGTAAAAACAAGGTGAACTTACAGACATGTCTTTTCCTTAGTCAAATTTTGGACCTCATAAAACATGGTGACAAAAAATATGATGATGATCTCTTTCTGTTTCTGAGGAGTTTGGAGGAGGACAAGGGTGCATGTTCCAACTCAGGTGTCATTTTTCCCACTGCTGGTACAGTGAGGAGGATTCCAGTAGACTAGCCCCTCAGTCCTAACTAGATGATTCTCTACTTGAATGTTCCTGTGATGAAAATGCAGAGATATCCACTAGTGGCACTCAGGCAGTTAGTGTCTGCTGTGGGATTCCTGGTAGTTAACAATGAAATCGTCACGATTTCCTTTCAGTTCCAAGCAGGCAGGGCATCGTTTTTATCCCTTGGTTTAGCACATGAATCAATACCTTTGTCCATGATTGCTGGGATTGTGTGTGTTTTCAAATACTGCCTAGCATTATAACTGGCTGGCAGGCTTGCTTATGGGGCAGTAGTTGTGCAAAGGAGAAAGAAAATATGCAGATTCTCTCATTATCCCACATTGAATTACAAGACAGGCAAAGGAGATTGTTATTTTTTGGTCTGATATTTGACTTTGAGCATTTACATTCTTAAAGATAAATTACCCAGAAGTTAGTTAAAAAAATATTTTAACATGTTATTTTGCAGATTTAATCAACAGAAGGGAGGACACACACTAGGCAATGTGAGCAAGTAAAGGAAGGAAAATCTAGTAAATGTTTTGATTTCTGCAAGTTTGATGTGCTTGAATGTTATTTATTTCATTTTCCAACAATGCTTATTTTTTTTAAAGATTTATTTATTTATGCATACAAGCTGTGGAACAGACCAGAGGTGTGGGGTGGCGAGAGGGTTCACCAGAGACGGAGTGGGGAGCAGAACAGACAGATCAGTGGAAATACACTGTTGAGGGGAGCAGCAGGTGAGGCAGGAGAGGTCTGCCACACCATGTGGGAATCTCTCTGGCAGGGCGTTGAACTTGCATCGCTGCTGCCAACAGCTCCACAGCGCAGCACCTAACCGCTGTGCCACCGGGAGCTCCCCCCGTTCCCCTTGCTTAATTTAACCAGAACCAATCCAGGTTGGCTTAATTCCTGCCTTGAGACCATTCATAAGGCACTTTCTAAGCAAAGCACTTTGCAGGCTTTATGTACAAAGGTAGAAATGTTATGCTTCAATTAACCTGTCAGAAACCTTTAGTCTATGGATTATGCATATTCAGAAAAAAAAAATCCAAGAAGATTTGAAAACATCTACTTGTATTATAATATGTGAGTATAGTGCTTTTAAGAAACCTGAAAAATACAGATTTATACCAAAGAAAAAACGAAAGTGTGGCTCTTGCTTGCCGAAGCTAGAAAAGTCATTTTGACTGAAAGCAATCCTCAGTATAATTAACACTTATCAAATAGATGTTCATTTATACCCAGTTTATTTAGAAATATGTCTATATAGTAAAGCAAATCTGCCTTTTAATTTTGTTTTCACATTGAGAAATGGACATAGTGTACCCCATCGGTGAGGCTAACTTACTTTGCTTTTAAAAAGAAAATAATAAATGTAGAGATTCATACAACCTCAGAGTTTTGCCATACTTAAAATACTAGTAAGAATGAGGTCAATTCTCTGACCGTGCTGATAGAAATCAGCATAAGAGTACTGAGAGCGATGTTTTACTTTGGAGCGCATGGGTGGGCTCTGGGGCATCAACAATGAAATTATTTAGAATATTGTGTTTGTACAGATGAACATTTTTTGGGGAGGTGGTCCCTGGCTCCTAAGGGAGCCAAACTTTGAGCACTACTTTGAGTTTCACTAGGGACAGGGGGATGTCATAACATTTCCATTGTCTACTCAGAGTAAATCATAGGCACAGCCTGAGCTATGTGCTGACTCTTTTCATTTTGGAAGTTCTATTTCCGGAGTTCTAGCATATGTATCAATTTGTTCATAGAGACGCAAAATAAGTACTAGGTCCTCCTTAGAGATATGATTATCACATCTTTCGATTTATCGGTGGGCTTTCTGAATTATCTGGACGTTATACTTGGAAGCTGGGCTCTGTTTTTACTGAACATAATTCTAGGCACTAGGGAGAGAGTGCGTGTGTGTGTGTGTGTGTGTGTGTGTGTGTGTGTGTGTGTGTGCCTGCCTGGATGTGTGTACAAATGTGCACATGTGAGTGAAAAGCAGAAGGCATTGAAAAGATGTGTAGTGAATAAATGAGTTAGTTATTGAATAAGGGAAATATCAAAATAATTTAATAACAAATAATTGGAATATTACATAACTTGATTTCTTCAGCAAAGCTCCTTTTAGGGTAAAGTAGAAAGTTCGACGAGGGGATTGAGTTTTTTTCTTTTCCACTGTGATCCTCTGAAGGACAAAGAGACCCACAGCGGTCATCAGTGATTTTTCTATGTTCTCATGAAAGCTTCCTGAAAATGACAGTTTTTCTTTTTCTTTTTCTTTTTGTCTTTATTTCAGCGATCCATGTTGACAAAGTCAATCTCAAAGTGTACTGTGCATGGTCTCTTCTGGACAACTTTGAGTGGAACCAGGGGTACAGCAGCAGGTTTGGTTTCTTCCATGTTGATTTTGAAGACCCAGCCAGACCTCGGGTCCCTTACAGTTCAGCCAAGGAGTATGCCAAGGTCATCCGGAACAATGGCCTGGAGGGAAACTAATGAAATGCTGCTGGGCAGCATCACCTGGGGGAGGGGTCTTTGCTTTTGGAAAGAAACTGGCTTTGGTGTTCCCCCAGCAACCTCAAGTTGCCTTTGTTAATCAACAACTTCTATCAGCAGATGTGTTATTTTGAAGTCTGAATGTGTAATGTCGGGGGATGTATTTAATGATGGCCTTTATTTGCTTTTGGATCAATGAAGCTTTGAAAAAAAAGAACAGAAAACTATGGAAGTTGATTTTTATAATAAGCAATCAGATAGGTTTGGAAACTTCAATTTAAATCATTAGGATTTTTTTAGAAAAAATAATACATCATTTGTAAAGACAGTCTGCTCATGATTTATTACTTTAACAATGACCACTTGTAAGGATGTTTATTCTGAGCCCATTATCTTCTGGCTACCCAAGCTATTGTTTGCTTAGTAGACCCATTGTCGTGTGGTGCACAGGTTTCCTACTTTTAAATCCAGTGTGAGAAAAAACAGAGTTAAAATTAGTCATATAATCTAGTTATGCATTCTGGATCACAAAGGGATTAGTTAAGAGACTCTTTAATAAATGCATTTGTTGATGTGTTTGCCATGTTCTGTATGTATGCACAAACAAGTGCATCTTCCTCTTACTTGATGAACTTGAAAAAAACAAATCAGACTGTGACTCGCAGACAGTATTTGAGTGTTGATTAGCAAAGTGACTCCAAATGAAAAGCTAAATAAGAAGCAGGATATGGTCTCTTCTTCTGGGTATTTCTTTTTTCAAAGTTAAATTCCATAATAGCACTAACTGATGTTCTTGAAATACATATATAAGTTAATGACCCCGTGAATGTAAGCAAAGAGGGGGGCGGGGTAATTCATTATTTGATACTTGAATGTATCACCTGTTGGTGGTTGGCGTTGGCATTTTACTGTTTTGACTCCTGCAAGGCTTTCACGGATGTGGAGTTTGGGTCCTCACATGCATATTTAAGGCGCGTTTACTCAACATTCATTTGTGTATCAAGCTTGAAGTCAAGAGATAAGTATTATCCCTATTGTGCAGATTGAGAAACTGAGGACACACGGATGCCCCCCTACCTCACGTCACATTTCTGCTTGTTCAATGGCCCTCCCACTTGCTTGGCATCAGCTCTGTTCTCAGTCCTGCACACAAAGATTGGGGTGGACTGGAAGTCTCCTTTGAGTTTTTTAAAAAGAAGGAAAGAAGAGGAGTTGCTTTTGCTGGAGAAAGTGGGAAGGTATTTTTCTCTTACTCTCATTCTGCTTCCCCGTGGAAACAGCACATACTTTGCCATTCTCAAAATGAGCAGATGCAATGCCATTATTTTTAAGGTGGTCAATTTCAGATCATTTTCATAATCATGGAATATTTATAAGCAAGAACATTCTAAGTAACATTGAACAGAGTGAGAAAGAAATGGTCATAGTAGTGCAATAAACATGGATGCACCAGGGGAAATTATATGAGGATTAAAATGGTGTACATAGGAAATTCCATTACATCTTTGCCACTGGTTGGTTATTTTTATTGTTCGAAGAGACATTATCTCACAATTTGTGTTCATTTAAAAGAGCACATTTCCAAATCTTATTTCATTCCTCTCCTATCCAACCTGTCGTTTTCATTTTTACCATGTATCTTATTTACAATTTATGTGCTCCCTTATATTATCTTGCAAGATGACTGAGCTTTCCTTTTAATTAGGATGTTGCTTTGAATATTACTTATCCAACAGGGCATATTTACAAGTTTTACGACAATACAAATGAGCACTGTATTTTCGTTATCAAAACCAGAAAATCAACATTTGTGCCGTAAATAAAACGATCTGTCACATTTGGTGTACCAGGTGAAGTAAACCTGGCTGCGGCTTCTGCACTTCCTCATGGTGCTGTGTCCTCCTCCGCTCTCTGCTGGATTTCAAAGGCCAGCTGCTCCTCCCAGAGACGGATCAAACCGAGGGTGCTTCCCTAATTAGTCCTGTAAATTAGAAAATTGCCATGAGGCTAAGGTGAAGAAAAAAAATCCACCAGCCAAAAACCTAGCAGCCCCTGTAGTATTTTAATGAATGTTATTTTTAATTGCTTGTATTAGCATTTGAGAACAAGATTGATAGGCTTTTACTTGTCAAGGAAACCGAATTTGAATTCTTTAAGTGGAAAAACAGGAGTTGTTAATTATACTTAAAAATCCATAGATACTGTACTTAGATGTCTTGAAGGTCATCCGAGGCTTGTAAAGCACATGTTTTATGTCTGTTTTATCTAAAAAGAAAGTTGGATATCACAATGATGGATTGGATCTACTGGTATTTCTCCCCCTCTTCCTCCCTGCCTTGCCTTGCTGGTTTTTTTTTTTTAACTTAATGGGAATTGAACACATATAATTAACATCTTGGGGGTCACTTTTAAAGAATTGGGCTTTTGGGGGTTAGTTTTATTTTAGGGCAAGTCATTTCTGAATTGCTAAAAATGTGTAGAAAATAACCACAGTCTGTTTTCATTTTGATGTTGTAAGCCTTTAGTTTTATAACTCCTGTGAGCATCACCAGGAACTGTCCACCTAAGCCCTTTATTGAATGAGAAGGTCCAAGTTCTCATTAAGAAACCCGTAAACTAAGAAGCTGGCAACCTTGGTATTTGGCAGTGAAGTGCCAGACAGGCCTTTGTGCTCTGGGAATTTGTGTTCAGCCTGTAGCTTTTAATTATTTTTATGAACTAGGGAATAATGAATACATTTGTAATATATTGAAAAAATTCCCCAACACTCACTGACCAAAAAGTAGATTTATATGATAATCCTTAAACACCGATTCTATTGCTCAGTGCTAGGCAGAAAGAAAATAGAATACCAAGCTTCATTACTGAGAAAGCAGAATAAATCAAAGCTGATGGAATTAATACTGTTTAATTACTAGCAATGTGCCTTACCTGGAGAACACATATTCATCACTGATCACAATATTTTAGGCTCGAGCTATACTGGGAGGGATATAGTACTGAGCACAAAGCATAATGAACCTTAGAGAATGAAATTAGAAGAAAATTAAAAGAAACTCTGATGATAGAGACACTTTTTGGTGGCCTTTAGAATTATGAGTTAAGGTAGTATGAAGGGACAATAAACCTTATAAATTGTGGCCTTCGGTAAGTTGGGGAGATGTGATAGAATCGCCCAGTTAGGGTCATGAAGGAAAGAGATTCCCAATGGTGAGTATTTCAGAGTGTTTTTTTTTTTTCTTTTTAAAAGTGAGATAATGTTGGTTTACATCACTGTTTAAGCTTCAGGTGGATAGCTTCATGCTATAAGTGTATGTAATAAATCACGATACTACCAAAAGTCTAGTTACCACCCATCCCCATCCAATTGACCTCCTTCTCCTCTGCCAACCACCATTTTGTTGTCAGTAACTAAGGGTCTGTATTAATTTGTTCATTTGTTTTGTTTCAAGAGAAAATTATGTAATATTTGGCTTTTCTTTCTGAATTATTTCATAGCACAGTCCCCTGAACATCGACCTATGTTGTCACAAATGGCAAAATTTCACCTTTTTTATAGCTGAATTGTATTCCAATATATATATTTTCCACTCTTTATCTACTCATCCCTGGATGGTTTCATCACTGGGCTATTGGGACTAGTGCTGCCTTACACTTAGGGGTTCATATATCTTTTTGATTTAGTGTTTTCATATCCGTTGGGTAGACTGATAGAAGTGGAATTGCTGGATCATATGGCAGATCTATATTTAATATATTTGAGGAAACCTGATATACTGTTCTCCATAGTGGCTGCACCAGCGGACTTTTTCACCAACAGTGTAGGACTATTCTTAAGGAGAAACAGGATTTCTTGTAGCATATACAGGGCCTGTTTCAGGTTTTCCCAGTGTCTATAAATATCACCTGACTCCTGACTGACTTAAGTGTCCTCCTATGTGTGGCCAATATAGTGTAATCAATACTAATACAGACTCTGGAGACAATTCACCTGGATTTAAATCCTTGTTCTGATATTTACCAGACAAGTGATATTAAGCAACTTACTGAATTCCTTGCTTCTACATTCAGCCTAAGCCACTTTATTTTTGACTCCTATCTTCCAATAAACTAGTTCCTCTTCCAGGCAATGACATTGACCAATTAAAATTATCCCTGTGACTAAAGATCTTGCATTATCAAGTCACCAGTTGAGTAGATATGTTGGTTAAGCAAATGGATAATGTCAGCTAAGCCCAGCTTGAAGACAGCTCTGGTCTTTATGGAATGCACGACCTCAGGGAGCTGACTCCTCTTTCTGATTTCTTACCCCCTCTTCTGTAAAGTGGGACTGAAAATAAAGCTAACTACTTTGTAGGCTACTTAATAGGCTGTGGTGAGAATTAAATGAGATGATACATGTCAAACAAGTTAGAACACTATCCACAAGTCGTAATTACAATGTCTATTAAGTGTTAGCTATTATCATTATTTTCTGGTTAATACTAGGGCCAAGTCTCTATTTCAGACAATCAATGCTTATCACATGCCTACCTTACTTCCTTATTCTTCCTGTCTGCACTAAAGTGGTGGATTTGGTGAAGGGCATGCATGAGCATGGCGAAGAAAAGACTCATCCTTGTGTTGGAGACTTATTTCTCCCTGGCCTAGAGGGCCAAGCCCGTGCTCCATCCATTACCTGTCAGCTCCCCCTTCTCAGAGATCAAGAGCCGCCTCCTGAAAGAGTGCCTGCCTTCACGCAGATGCCTTTTGTTGAATGATAATTTAAGACAGGTCTGACGTGGGCGGGCTCTGCGTGCTTTTGTGGGCTCAGGTTCCATGTCATGAAGAACTGAAAACATTCTGTTTACCACTTGTGTAACAACAATCAAGACTGATGGAGAAATCCCACTGTATTTTCTGCTGTCCACAAGTGTAAGTATTTTCTCTCCTTTTTCTCCCTGTAAATGCAAAATGTGGTACTTATTACTTTAATAGACTGTGAATTGACTTGTGTGCAAGAAAGAACTAGGAACTAGGGTTTGGCTGAGAATACAATTTTTTCTCTTCTCTGGGTTTCATTTTTACAGTAGAATGGGCTCCTGAAAACCTTCCAGATTCTCTACCTTCTGATCACACTGTCTATTATAATTCTACCCGATGGCAAACTTCTCCTTATTGACTCTAAATTACATTTAATCCTGTTAGGATCACTTTTTATTGAAAGGCATGTGTTGTGATGGCATTGACGGGAGGCCAGAAGCCGAGATGCCCAGCCAGAGGAAAATAAACTCTTGGAGCTTTCTAATGCTTGTCATTTTCATGCTGGGCCCAGCTGTGTAGCCTCTTGAAGGATGTAGAGGATCGGGGTGCTTGGTGCAGATAATGGTGACTTTCCGGGCGGTGTGGAGAGCTCTCCACCACAAGAAAATAATCTTTTGAGCCCAGTGGACTAAGAACCAAAGGCCATTTTGAGCTAAGACAGTATAATTCTATTAGTGAAAAACCCTTGCAGGGGGAAATTGCCTGTGCTAAAATCTGTGCACAAATTAAAACAACAGGGCTAAGGGGGAAAATATCTCTATAAAAGGCTTTATGACTCTAGTGGATAATAATATCCTTGTCACATTAGAATCTGGGGACCTGAAGATATAGGAGCTTTTTTACACAGCATATGGACCATCCTTATTCAACTTCAGCCTATTCAATAAAGTCATTCTTGGGTGCTTTGATGAATTTTAATGCTGTGCCAAAGTAGACTTTTGTTCTCATCAAGAAAAGTAGAAAATAAGGTCTGCATATTATTGCTGTGTGTTGACACCTTAGAAGATTGATATCATCTAAAAGCCCCATTTTGGCTAAATGTATTGCATGTGTAAATCCTCTGTAATTTGCATGGGATTTTGTGGCGACAAGTGCTGTTAATATTGCTGTTCTGATATGGCGTGGAAATTTATTTAAATGCGTACCCCTGTTTAGAATAGATTCATTAAAAAGGGGGAATTGGAAAAAAAAAAAAGTTGTCGGCACAAATGCCGTTCATTTTCCAGGGTGACAGAAATCAAAAGTCCCAAGGACAGAGCCGTGGAGAGCTGACTTCGTGTATCACAGGGCCGGCTGCTCAGTGGGCCTGCCTCATTGATTGGACGGCAGCTGCAAATTTAAAGCTCATGGTACATTTGCCTAATTCCATGACAAAGACAACATGAGCAATGGCCTGTCACATATTTGAAAATTGTGCCGTGTAAGTAAATAAAGACACAGTTCATAATTCTGTAAGAGGATGATGGCAACATTTATTCTAGAATTAAGCGGTGATGAAACAGATGATTCTTTGAGCTCTAGCAGTAGACCAGGGGCTTGAGAAGCAGGATATCTCTTTCCTACCCTCTAACAAAATTAAGATACCACCTTTTTTTCCTCCTGCTCTTTCCCCTTTCTCTCCCCTACTCCTTTTTACCCTCCACTTTTCTTTCTCTCTTCCTTTCCTCCATGCCACTGTATCTTTTTGACCTCCTCATTCTCTTCCCCTTGCTTCACTCATTCATCACTCACTCACTCTCTTTTATTCTTTTTTTTTTTAAGATTTATTTATTTATACATACAGCTGGGGTACAGACCAGAGGTGTGGAGTGGTGAGAGGCTTCACCAGAGACAGAGTGGGGAGCAGAACAGGCAGATCAGAAATACACTGCTGAGGGGAGCAGTCGGCGAGGAAGGAGAGGTCTGCCGCACCATGTGGGACTCTCCCCGGCCGGGCGTCGAATTCGCATCGCTGCTGCCGACAGCTCCACAGTGCAGCGTTTAACCGCTGCGCCACCAGGGAGGCCCACTCTCTTATTCTTTGATGAGACATTGATTAAGAGTTTGTCTTGGTTTGGCCATTGGTCTGACATTGGGTCTCACTGTGACCAAGACAGAAACAGCTTTGTCCCACATGAAACTTATATTTTATGTGGAAAAATGATCTACTAACCAATATAAAGGCCAGTCCCTTCTTAAAATACCAGAAGGGAGGAGACACCCAATTTGGCCCTTTCAAAATTGATCTTAGCCTATGCTATTTGGAGGGAAACCTTGAAGCAGTTGTGATGGGAAATATCAAAACCTTGTTAGACATCTTAAACTTATTTGAAAGTTTTGATTTCTTTGTTAATTTAAAAAATCCATATGGCGGTAGAGGAGACACCATTATCTTGTCAGAGCTTAGGGCCTTTAAAAGTCTTAATAGAGAACATGTGGGGAACAAGTAATTAGACAGTGACATTGAACAAGTAATTAGAAGTGTGATGAGTACTGTGAAGGAGAAGTACAGAGTGCTACGGAGCATATGACAGGGGGGTCCAACCTCGCTCCTTTGTTCACGATGAAATCCAAGACATGCACATACTAAATGGTAGTGGAATAAAGTCCCCACAAGAGTGGCTATTTATGGTGCCCAGAGAGGGTGAGGGGTTTAGGACAAGAAATACTTTCTGGCTACTCACAAATTGGGAAAAAATACTGTTCTGGAGAGACTGAGAAGGCACTGAAGATCCTTGTGAAAAGACTGCATAGAATGAAGATTTTTCACTCTAATGGTGTTGAATAGTTGGGTGATCTTTAAGAAATAAGAAAAAGCATTTTATCTCTAAGTGGTAGGGTTAGGGGGAAGAGAAGGTGCAAGGTCAAAGCCATGTGCCCTGCATTGTATGCATGGGCTGGCCTTCTAAACACTTACAGTATGGACCATTATGCATAGGATATTTCAGGATGACTTTATGGTATCCTAAGTAAAAATCATAATGCATAGTCCTTAGGAGTGTGATATAAAATTGTATGCCAGTCATAGTATTATCTAAACTACAATGCTCAGTATAGGTTAATGTCTACGAGATATGTTGGCATTGATATGACCTGCAGAGCTTACCAAAGCATGGACTGATGGATGCCCCATAGAGATTTAGAGTCAGCAGGTCTAGGAAAGGACCCCAGAATGTGCATTTCTCAAGCATTGCCAGGAAATGCTGCCACCGTTGCCCACTTTGAGATTCTTTGTTTTTACCAATAGTCAAATCACGTTAGTGGTGGGATGTGGGTTGAGCATTGGTCTAAGAATCAGAAGACATGAATAGAATTTCAGGGCCTCTTTAAGCCTTAGCCATCTTACTCTTGCCTTTGAACTTATTAGAGGATGAATGTTATTACAAAGTTATCACAAGGATTGGATTATATTATCTGAAAGCATTTTTTTATTTATATCTTTTACACTATTGTGTATTCCTCATGGGTTCCCCACCACCAATTCATCTGTGAACGTCACCATAGTCCCTTGTGCTCTTTTCTCCCATTTTGAACCTTTATCCTCCCTCTCCCTCACTGAATGTCTCTCATTTATGGTTGCCTGATAGTTTTTGTTTGGGTTTTGTTGTTGTTGTTATTTTCCCCTCCTGATCTCTTATTTGGTTCCCCTATATTCCTCCTATGAGTGAAACCGTTTGATATTTTTCTTTTTCCTTCTGGCTTATTTCGCTGAGCATGATCCCTTCTAGCTCCCCCCTGGAGATTAAAATCTTTTCTTAGCGCTCATCATGGTCATGTATCTCCTTCTCATGTGTCCAGGGAACAAATGTCCAAGATGGCGGAAGGTGTCCCAGAGGGTAGAAGGAGCAAATCTCTGACCCTCAGCAATCATGGTTATGAGAAGAATGTCATACAGGCTATTAATAGGCTGAAAATCAGACCTTACTGAAAAATTAGGTGGGACTAATTCTGTGGTCTTTCTGGAAGTTCCTTTCTTTGTGCATTTGATAATCTGTTAATTTTGGGGTAATGAGAGCTGTCAGTTCTCTCAGATCCAGGTCTGGATGAGTTAAAGAAGTCCATTGGTCAACAGTGCGCACACCTCTTTGAAGAGTAATAGAGTCCAGAAAGAATGTTAGAGTGTCTGCATATAACGTATAGAAACAAAATAGGGCATCAGCAAAACAGGCAACAAGCTATTTTGCAGTATGAAGTATTGCATATTGTGGAAACCCAATTGTCATTTTTTATTTTCCACCATTTTTACCCATATTTATTTTTGTTTCAATTATTTCAACTTACTGTGACTTAAAAAATTAAAGCCTTAACAGAGTATCTATCCCCATCAGCTAAAAAAATGTGGCCCTATATTTTATTGACTGTCAAGTTCCTAAGATGCTTTATCTTTGGTCTCTGCTGAGCCCTGCCAATGCTGAGCTGTTGTGAGAGAAATAAATTGATGATTCTGAGCCCTGGTGAAAATTTGAACATCAGTGTGTCCTTGAAGCATATCTGTGAGATATACTGGGAATATAGCACACTTGAGAATCCTTCCATGGGGCATCTAGAAATCCTTTATTTGTCCATTAAACTATTCATAGAATTTATCATTTTTATGTGGTGACAGAAAATCATTTAGAAAAGGCCCTTCTGTCCAGAAATGACAAAGGAAATGTGGTTGGACATCCATTGTCCTGGTGCATTGTTCTGAACCTTGGGTCTTTGCAAACTGGCTTGCCAGGTAACTCTCAAGGTTTAGCTTGAGATAAAGGTTTCCCCTCAAGCTTTGGGGTACATGTTCCTTGTGCTTTAATAATCATGACTGGAAGATTCCCCCTAGGCGGCTGCATTGTCATTCTGTAGCATTTCTCTGTAACATTTCTTTGCTTCTAATAGATAAGGGAAGAAAACATATTCAAAATAGTCCAAGACTGAAGGACCAGCACATCCCTGAGGCCAGGATACTTAGCTCTGAGATGAGAGAATTATCAGCAGCACAAAGATGCAAGTCCCAGTTAATAGCTTGGACTCCAGCGTCAGAAAGGGAGGACTGAATTCTTCCTTTGGCCTTTCTGGTTTTCTGACCTTGAGCAAACAACCTTTCAGAACTTTAGTTTCTTCATTTATGGAATTAACTTAAAAATATTTCCTTCCTAACAAATGTTTGGTGAAGATTACACAAGGGGTTGTCTGCTAATTTCCAAAGAGAATGTATATTCCTTTAGGGAAGGTCTTTATTCATTTACTTAAAATCTTGTGTTGAGCAACTACTATATACTGAACTCTGAAGGACGTTACCCCATTCACTGTGATAGCTTCATGCTCAATATGCACTTAACACTTAAATATGGGCCTCCCCGGTGGTGCAGAGGTTAAGCGCTGGGCTGTGGAGCTGTTGGCATCAGTGACACAAGTTCGATCCCCGGCCAGGGAGATTCCCACATGGTGCGGCAGACCTCTCCTGCCTCTCCCGCTGCTCCCCTCAGCAGTGTATTTCCGTCGAACTGCCTGTTCTGTTCCCTGCTCTGTCTCTGCTGAGCCCTCTCGCTGCCCCACGCCTCTGGCCTGTACCCCAGTTTCTATGCATAAATAAATAAATTTTCAAAATGAAAACCATTTAAATATGGTGGCTAACTTAATTGAATTAAATTTTCCTATTTGGCTTTTTTAAAACATGGTTTGGAGTGAATCAATGCTGTTAGTCATGTCTTATACCCTCCTTAATCACATACAAACTTGAATATGGACACCCTATTATTAAAGTCTGGAACCACCACATTTCTTTAGAGGTCTTCCAATGCCATAGTACTTCCTGGGGATTTTCTTGATTGAAACTTGACACAAAGAAAATTTTATTTTATGCAGGATGAAATATATGCAGAGGACCATGACTATGTTACTATCACAGTTTGTGTTCTTGAAGGTTGGATCTAATTTTTGATTTAGGCATTTTACCCCCAATGAAATATGGTATGTTATAATGGAGCAGCTAATAAGATCTGATACAGTGACTTTAAATTGAATTTCATTAAAAAAAGAAGAGCATAAAATGTCTTCCTAATAGTCTTAATTAGGGAAAATGGAAGATCCTAGTATTTCTATATGAATACACTAATTTAGATAATTGGGATAATATGAAAAGCATAGCAAGAAAAATAGGAAGTTTGGAGGCCAAGGGAAAAATATCACAGTACTTTCCGGTTTCTGGGATTTTTGTTTTTGAACCAAGGAGGCACAGCTGATGTCAGGCATAAAGTCTTACAGTAATTATTCTCTCTCGTGTGTACAAGTCAGTATTGTCCTCCCACAGCCCTTGTTTGCAGTGACTACTTCCCTGGGAAAGGCATTGTTCTGGATTTCACTGCCTCATAACAACTGCCACTTGTCCTCCTGATTAGGGCATTGTAGGAAAACAGTGTCTTCATTGCAGGGTTCTCACTAATCTCTTTCCTTTCATCCAGAGCCTCCCAGTTTCTCAGAGAGCTCTGCCTTTGCATTTTTAATTGAATGCTCCTAAAAGTTGATATTCATGTATGCTGCTTGCCTGAAATCTCTGTTCGTACCTCACTATGAAGGTCTTATCTGTCTCTTTTATATTTCATTCTGGTTGGGGAGTGAAATTAGACTGGATTCCCTAATTGGAAGCCACATGGGGCATCCACACGAAGATAACTGTACCGAGAACTCAATAGCTACCCAGTACTCAGAAACAGAAGGTTGCCATTTTGTAAAACCATAGAAATGCTACTGGGCATTTTACAGAATTGTCAATCAGGATAGAATGGACACTAATTGCTTCTCCCACAGCTGTTAACATTCTTCTGCAGTGGCCAAGCAACCCTTAAGACAAGAACAAACTCTCTTAGACATCTGAAACTTTTCTACAAACCTAAGTATAGGTTCCCAAGGTGACATCTGTGATGAGTTGTCCATTGAGGGACCGATGAAGAGCTGACACTCCTGAAAAAGCAAAATACTTTAAGAAGATAGATCTGAATCTATTGAAAGAATACTGTGATCAGACAAATGAAATTCTGTTTGCAATTTAGACAGAGATTGTGTTATTATGGTGTCATACAATACTCCATCATAGTGCATTCTAAAGTGGGCATGGGCTCCTTAAGAGATGGACAAAACAATCCACTAGGATCCAAACCCAATAGCTCTATATTTACTTTTTACCTAAAAATTAAGAAACAATAGAAGTAATACAAGCATTTCAAGAAAAAGTTTGCAATAGCTCATATTTATAATATCTAAGTAAATATCCATTCAGGAGGCGGCATACCTCAACTATTTTTATTAGTGGGAGCATGTATTATTTATTACTGGATAACAACCACCCCCCAAACACAACAGCTTAAAACAGCCAACATTTATGGTCTCACATTTTTTAGGGGTCGGGAATCTGAGTATAATTTAGCTGGCTGCCTCTAGACCAAGGTCTCTCATGAAATTGAAATGAAGCTGTTAGCCAGGGCTGTAGCCACATTTGATGGCTGAGGTGGAGGATTATTTTGCACTTATTTACCTGGCTGTTGGTAGGATTCTGTTCTTGCAGATTGTTGGACTGGAGGTGTTAGTTCCTCATGGGTATTGCCTTTTCTCCTTTCTCTGCCTTTTTATAGGGTAGCTTAGCTGGCTTCTTTCAGGGCAGGTGAGTGAGAGAGGGAGAGAGAACATTCAAGTCAGACACCAAAGTCTTTTTATAACTTAATCTGAGAAAAGACAATTCATCACTTTAACCATGTTCTATTTAGCAGAAGAGAAGCAAGCATATTTAGAGTAGAACAGAATAGAATAGACAAGAACAGTGTACAGGAGAATAGAACAGGATAGAGTAGGATAAATTCGAATAGAATAGGACAGAGTAAAGTAGAATGGAATAGAACAGAGTAGAAATGGAGTTGCTAAATCAGCTGTGTTTAAGGGAAGATAACACAGGAGTATGAATACAAGAATCCAGTAACCTGCTGTCACCTTTGAACTGCTTCGACAGAGCATGTGGCCCAGAAGTCTGAAGGCCACTTCTTTAGAATACACATTATATATGTATATATATCATAGATGATAGATGTAAAAACATGTCTGTATTTTGTAAAGGTTCAGATTATAAATGCTTTATTTTTTAATTGATTAATATATTTCTACATCATTGTTCATTTCCGTACAATGTTTGATTTTGCCTCTCAGGTGTTGTCCCCATAAAATTACCACAACCAAGTTGCACGTGAACAATCACCTAGACTCTTGTGCTCTTCCCTCCCTTTTTGATCCCTTTCCCTCCCCCTCCTCTGATGAATGTTTGATTTATAGTTTGCCTGCTAGTTTGTTATTTTTTCTGATCCTTTGTATGGTTTCCCTGTGTTCCTCCTGTAAGTGAAACCATCTGATCCTTTTCTTTTTCCTTCTGGTTTATTCAGATTATGAATATTTTCGACTGTTTGGGCCAAATATGATCACTATTCTTCTTTGTATATTCTTCTTTGTTTTTCTTCAAACTAAAATATAATCCATTTTTTTTTTTTGCTTGAGGACCATACAAGAATAGGGCATCGGCCAGATTTTTCCTCATGTCATTTTTTGCTGACACTCTCTAGTTGATTGTGAGACAGATTTCAGTTAATATTTCAAAAGATCTTGCACAATTAAGGATGTCCAATGATAGAACTAGTGTGCTGGAAGCATAGGGTGAATCACTTGTTCATCAAATTATTTCAGCAGAGTTACAAAATCCTCTCCCACTGAAAGAGGAGTGGTGGGGACTGAGGTAGACGGTGAGGAAAATGGGTCAGTTGAGTCCCTTTGAAAGTCAGAATGTATCCTTTATGATCCGAGAAAAAGGCTGGTACGATTTTGATCTTAGTGTATCTGTTGAGGTTTGTTTTGTGTCCTAATATGTGATCGATCCTGGAGTATATCCGTGCGCACTTGAGAAAAATGTGCATTCAATTTTTCGAGGGTGAAGTGATCAATAGATATCTGTTAATCCCATGTGGTCTAGGTCCTTATTTAGAGCTTTAATGTCCTTGGTTACTTTTTGTCTTCTTGATCTGTCCAACAGAGAAAGTGGGGTGTTGAAGTCTCCTACTATGTGTGTATTTTCTTTAATGTCTGTTTTCAGGGATGATAATTATTGTCTGATATATTTTGGTGCTCCTTCATTTGGGGAGTATATGTTGATGATTGTTATATCCTCCTGTTTTATTGTCCCCTCTATCATGATGTAGTGACCAGCTTTGTCTTGTTTCACAAGATATGACTCAATAAGTTAGGAAATGCTCTGTAGTATGTCTGTTTTTGAGATAAATACAAAATTTCAGTGAATCAAAACCTCCGAGAAGTGAAGAAATTTGTCTGATGCTGTTTTCTCCAAATTTATTTGACCAAGAAATCTCTCACCTTGTTTTGTTTTAGTAATATCCATTACTTCTATTACATGGACCAAATTAAGGCAATATTAGAATCAATGACATAAAATCTGTTCCAATTTTTTAAATTCATGATTTAAATTCATGCAGATGCTTCTCTTAGCTCATAGTTTTATGTATCTCTCTCTCCCAAAAAGATACAGCAAATTGTAACATTTGCCAACAACATATATTAGACCAGATCTTCTTACTAGACATAAAAAGGTAAAGATGATGTATCTCTTTTCCTCAAAAAGCATAGTGATTTCTTCCAGATTTTGAACCATAGCATGGTGCTTTTCACACAGAAGTTACTTAGCAAAGGTTTGTTAAGTGAATTATTATTGAAAAAATAGGGTCCTTTGAACTCCCTGCGGTTATAGACACAGAAGAACTTAATAAATACATATAAAATGAATCAATGAATTCTGGGCGAAAAGGAACAAGGCATCCAGTTATCCTGATGTTGCCATAAATCTGGAGGTACATACCCAAGTATCCAGACTAAGTTTATCACCGTTATAAATTAAGAAGCTTAAACTAAAATTGTTCTCCTGAAATTCAGATTCATATTAGACTCTGCCACTTTAAAAATAACCCTTGTGATTCAAGTTGACTTCTTTCCACTAGATGGTTTGATATGACTGTGGCTTTCATCTTGGTATAATAGCATATTATCTGGTTACAACACATAATTCAATTAACATTATCCTTTAAATTTCTCCATCCTTTGTTGAAATGCTTAAATTTATTCCTCTTTTATCCTCGCCTCTCCTTTTTCAATCTTAGAAACTACTGTCATTAATCTATATCTTAGGAGGTTATCAATTCACTTTAGCAAGGAGCCATCTCATTCTTATCACCCACAGCGCATCATCTGGGCCATTCTTCTCTATATTGTGGATTGCCATCAATATTCCATCGTTATATATTTTTAATCTCAGCCAAGAATGTTGTATCATCTTCCATTCTGGTCAGATAAAATAAATGTTCCATTGGATATGTAAATGATCCTGTAAGCCAGATGAATGGGGAGGTTTTGCTTTCAGTGCTGAAAAGAGATCTTTATCCTTAAGCCAGACGTTAGGGAAACAAACGAAATGATACACGCTAGCACATTTTTTAATGTTAATTTTTTTTAACCTCCCTATGAAGGAAAAAAAATGGTACTTTTGACACAGGATTTGCCTTGGAAAATGAAGTCTCTTCATTTATTTACCAAAAAAAAAAAAAGGAGGTCAGGAGCTTAGGAAGCTTTCATTCTTTGTCTGTCTCTCCAGCTGTCAGGCTATTACTGCACTGGCCTCTGCCTGCCTGGGCTGGAAGCAAATGGATGCCCCCAAAAGCAGCTGGGAAATCAAATTCCAGAATGTTTTTAACTGAAAGGAATCTAAAATGAGACCTGGCCCACCCTCTGTTGGAGATACTGGGGCTTAAAGAGACAAAATGAATTATCAAAGTCTACACAGCAGCACCCCGGATTTCCTGACTTCTAACCCAGTGTTTTTTGTTCTTCCTCATATCGTGGGAAACTTCTCCCCATCAAGGTTTGCTGAGTGTTTTTGCAAGAACTTTGTGAACAAATTAGAGTACTTGATAACAGATGTCTACTGGGATTTCCCGGTGGAAATATGAAAGCAAAAAAGCCTTAAAATAATGGAATATTAATAATGGAAAATTTAATTTACAGCTAGGTAATCTATAGTAAAGGCAGAAATATGAATGTGAGATCATTTTGTGGGGCCCTGTAGTCTTGTAATAACAATTTGCATCAAGATACAATAAAGACTACAGAAAGGAAAGCTAAAGTGAGAGAATGTTGAAAAGTTTTGGGTCTTTGATGCTCTTGTCCAGAGGTCAAATGAATACTCATTTCAATTGCATCATAAAAGGATATTTTAGAATGTTTAATGAAACAAAACAAGTAATTTGGAGGTAATCTAGAGCATACTTACTTTTGTTCTCTTAATATGTTAAAAATCTGAGAGAAAATTCAGAAAATAAATGGGATGTAAAGGAAAATTCTATTTCCCACCCTGTAGTTGGAAGTCACAATTAAAAAAAAAAAATCAGCTGAAATCATTTGGTTGATTCTGTCATGGAGAGGCAGAGTAACCAAAAATTTAGATCATCAAAAATATAATACTGCCATCATTATTATCCATTACCATTATGTATCCCTGAAAATAAGGATGTCATTAGGGTTTTAGACCAAAGACTCTGGCTAGGGTTTTAGACCAAAGACAAATTTCTGTTTTCTCACCTTTTTTCCCCTCATGCTACATACTTCCAAATGTGGGTGCCTTAGTGCATATTGTGATGGTGTCCAGCCGTGTACCTTCATGTGAGAAGATTATATTTGTTGGCATTTCACTAATGGAGTAATGGGAGTTCCTTAAAGACATTCCAATATCCCAACGACTAGTAAAAACTTAGCTATGTATAGATGTAACAGTGAACAGAACCATGGACATTATCCCCCTGTACCCAGATGTGTCCCCCAAAAACTTTCTATCAGTGGAGGAAAACAGAGACTCACTGAAGGCTGAGGGCTTCTCTCCCCAGCCAGTCTGCAGGCATCGGGGTCTAGAACCATGTCTAACTCCTAGCGTGGTGACCTCTTCGTCCACTTCATTCTTGGATGCCCGGGCTTCTTGAGCGCTTCCAGCCACGCATCCTTCTGGTCATTGGAAGAATGAGGACCTGAGACCTCACTAGAGGAAGATTTTCAAAGGATTCCTGCATGTTTGGTAGTCAAGAGGCAGGATGCATCGATATGGACATTTATATTTCTCTGTGACCACTGCCACCCTCAGCAGTTGTCTCTGTCACCTTTTTCCTAGGTTTGCTACAGATTCTCATGAACAATTTTCGTAGTCCTCTAATTTTCTGCTACTTTCTTTCCTAGCTGTGTTTCTTTGTGTGGGATACCCCTCTGTTCTTTTTCCCGCCTGGCTAATTATTTCTATTTCAGCTTGAGATATAGATATAATACTAATATACCCTTCACCAACTTTTCAGTTTCTCACAGTCCCTGAAAGAAATTGCATGCAGCACTGGCCACCTACAAAATTACCTTAAAATCCACAAATAGTCGCGTTAAAGCATCATTGCATAGCCCTAAGAGAAGACTGTACAAATATTCCAAAGAGATGGTTTGTGGTGAGGAGGCAGTACAGTGCAAGCCAGCACTTGTTTTTAAATGTTATGCCCAGAAGAGATCTTTGAAATTTTATAAACAGATGGATTCTTTTTGCTTGATTCACTAATGTTTTACAATTAACTAATTAACAGGTTTATTGCAAAAATTAGCAATAAAAAGTGTTCAGGAGCTTCGACCAAAGCAGTCTTTTGCAATTACATAGATACCAAAACAATCTGCATGATAGTTTGAGGCTAAACGTTGCTCAAATCAGAATTTCACCTGCTGTTTTCAAATAAAAGTTGACAAATACGAAAATGAACCCTGCAGATTTCCACACTCCTTTCATATACATGAGTCTCTGCCTTAATTAATAATAATTACAGGTAACACAAACTATAGTTAGAAGGCCTAAATGTACCCAGATTGCTTTCAATTGTGCAAAATTGCTTAGCAAACACAGTTCTGAAGGGCTACGAGGGACCATTTCCATGTAAAGTCCAGCTGCTCTTTCTGAACATGCGGGACCTTAGGTGCCCTGTGCAGCTCCTTGTCTGCTGTCCCCACCTGAGCCCGGTCAGCCTGCAGTCCTGAGAGGCCTCCTGGCTTGGCTGATCCTACACCTCTTCTCCTCTCCAACACATCCGCAGCCTTCTGCTATCGTCAAATCCTTGCAGGGCCTTGATTGTACCACGTGTCATATCTTGCTTTGACCTGCACTCTCTTTCTCCTGGAGTACCTTCCAGGCTTTTCCATGCTTCAGGGGAACATCCTTTTTTTCCAGGATATAGTCCCTGATGAACTCCCTACTCTTATTTCTGGAGCTGGAGTTAGATTTTGGAGGGGAGCAGGGCAGAACAGGTGCCCCCTCACTGAACTGCAAGCAGCTGGCAATGAAGGAATATGGGTTTTGATTTAGAAAAAATCTGGACTCAATAAATAACTATTGGAGGAAAGACAGAAGGAGGGAGAGAAGGAAAACTAGAAGGAAGGGAGCAAAAGAGGGGGGAGATCTTGCTTTTGCTCATTTCTGGGCCTGCTGGTCACATATTTTCTCTGCAGGAACCCTTTTGTCCCATTTCCTAGGTCATCTCTCAGGAACCACATGTCAGTTTCAGTTTGTGGCATAGCATTTACTTCTATTTTTTTTTTTTTTTTTATACAAGCTGGGGTACAGACCAGAGGTGTGGGGCGGCGAGAGGGCTCACCAGAGACAGAGCGGGGAGCAGAACAGGCAGATCAGAAATACACTGCTGAGGGGAGCAACGGGCGAGGCAGGAGAGGTCTGCCTCGCCATGTGGGATTCTCCCCGGCCGGGCGTCGAACTCGCATCGCCGCTGCCGACAGCTCCACAGTGCAGCGCTTAACCGCTGCGCCACCAGGGAGGCCCATTTACTTCTATTTTTGTGTTAACTTTGCTTTAGCCTTTTTTTTTTTCTGATATGAAAAAATCCACTTCATACATGAGCTTTTTGAGCTGAAAGGTGGTGGGAATGGAACCTCCGTATTCAATGAAACTTAGCAAAATAGAACCCATCTGACCCTGTTCTGTGGAATCCATTGGCTATGTATTTAGGAAAATTCTCTTGAAGCTTTTTTGGTGCTAGTCCTTGATAATCTTCTCTGTGCCCAAAGTATTCCATGTGCTTGATCAGGTTAGACACTATTTTTATGATTTATTAAAGCAACTTGTTATATTTACACTCTGCCCTGATGCAGACACAAACCGCTGGATAAGAATCTGTTACGATTCTTAACGTCGTGGTGTGGATCGAGCAGTGAGTTAACATACAGCATTTGTGTTCTTATTTTCTGATTTCTCAGGCTCAGTTCAGCTGATGCCTCCTTCTGGAAATCTTCCCTGACTTCTCCACAATGAGGTAGGTAGTGCTTCTCTGTATTTCCAAAGTACCATTGAGCATAACTTTATCATGACACTGAACAGCCTTTGTACAGCATTCATCTGTTCTCGGATTTTACCTGTCTTCTGCTAGGCGCTAGGTGCTAGGCCTATGCCACTTGGAAGACAGTAACAGTGGCTTCTTCATCTTTATATGGTCACTAGCATAGACTGAGACTTTCAGCCCTCTCCTCATCCAGCCTCCTTGCTGTAGGAGCTTTCCTCATGGAAACAAATCAGCACACAATACTCTCTTGCAGAAAAACCTTGAAGGTTCTGTGTCTTCTTAGGACAAAGTGCAAGCCTAATTCACCTCCCAGGCTATTCCACACTCATCCTCCATTCCAGGTACTTGGAAATCTTTGAAACTAACATATCATTTACTTTGTGTGGTTTATTTATTTTATTTTATTTTATTATAATTTTTTTTAAGATTTATTTTTTATTTTTACATACAAGCTGGGGTACAGGCCAGAGGGTTCACCAGAGACAGAGCGGGTAGCAGAACAGGCAGATCAGAAATACACTGCTGAGGGGAGCAGCGGGCGAGGGCAGAAGTCTGCCGCGCATGTGGGATTCTCCCTGGCTGGGTGTCGAACTCGCATCGCCACTGCTGACAGCTCCACAGCGCAGTGCTTAACCGCTGTGCCACCGGGGAGGCCCTGTGTGGTTTATTTTAAATGGAAACATGGGACCTCCCTGGTGGCACAGGGCTTAAGTCTCAGTGCTATCTAGCTATCACCAGCCACTGTAGCATGAGTTCTAGCCTCAGCCAGGGAATTAACCTACATGGCGCAACAGACCTCTCCTGTCTCCTCCAATGCTTTCCTCAGCATTGTATTTCAGTGGATCCACCCATTCTGCTCCCCAATCTCTCTGGTGAATCACCTTAAAATCCAGACCTCTAGCCTACATGCCAGTTCTTGTATGCATAAATAAATAAAATAAAGCTTTAAATGAGAAACACAATCTTTCAGTCCATGGAGCTCCGCCAACTGAGTATTTCTCCATTTGAAAATAGAGATTCTCTTCGAGTATTGTCTACTCCTTGGTACCACTGCAACCTTAGAGATGCCATAACCATCATGCAATTAACATTTCAATAAGCACCTACTATGAGACAGAGAACCAGGACTCACTATGTGGAATCTCCTTACTTGTTAGCTTCACTCATTCAATTAGGCAGAAATAGTGAACATATTGTCCCCAAATTTCTCTCTAACAAAACACAGTAACTGGCCAATTATCATAGTTTGGATAAAAATACTCTTGGGCATTTCTTGGTTGTTGATTCATTATCAACTTAAACTCAATATTCCATTTTAACAACTAGCCATTTTACATATCATTTATGAAAATGTAAATGACTATAGGTAGAATTTTTTTCAGAACGCTACTTTTAAAAACGCTGTATTAATTCTGGAAGCTGACAATATCTTCTTGCTACCATCTTTCTAATCTGTTCGTTTAGAATTCTATTCTTTCACTTTCATACTTTCCTGTAGTTAATTTTTGCATTAACATTGTCTTTGACATTGTATTAGATATAATGCTTTAATTTTTTAGCATAATGTATGGCGAATTAGGTATACAACTTCTCTACTGATAATGCTAATACTGATAATGGCAGCTTTAATGTTCAAACTTCTTGCATATTTTATTAAAATATATACCATTATTTCATCCTCATTTCTTCAGGGAGCTGAGCAGACACTATTCAAGCAACTTTAAAAGAAATACAAGCCTATTTAATGATCATCTTTTTTTTTTTTTTTTTAGTTAAACATAACCTGTTGCTGTGTCTTTCACGAAGGAAAAATACTGCATAGAAAGATAGTACCCATAAAGAGTGAGGTTCATTGTACAGACCATACTAATGCAGTTAATATGTAGTTCTGATGCAAGCATCTCGGCCAAATGGAGCCATACCCAAGATTCAGAGCAGAAGCAACAAATTGCTTGCACTAGGTTTCTCTTCTCTCTTCTCCAGGGAGACCACATCTAAATAAATACATAAATAAATACATAAATAAATAAATACACACAGAGAGACATACATACATATATGTATACATATATATATACATGCATATATATGTATGTATATATACGTACACGCACACACACACACTCATAGAGAACTACTCTGAACTGATCTCTGCTTAATCATATTAATGAATTAAAGTTTTTCTGGATTGATTGCTTTATTGAATTAAGTGACCACTTAGTCTTTTCTGGAATAGATGTGGGGGAGAGGTAACCTCTATCCTGAATTTTCTCTAAATTACCTCCTGAATTTCCTTTATAGTTTGATATGTACACTTTAAAATATATTGCTCAGATATATCTATCTATATCCACATATATATATAGTTTCATCTTGCTGCTTTCTGATCTACATGTTAAGTAAAATATGATTATGTAAACTTGTTCTAATTTTACTTTTTTCTCTTTATGCCCTTGGATATAATGTATTCAACATATTTATTTTTACCTTTAACAGTAATCACACCACTTTACCATATTCCCAGATATTTAAGGACCTTAAACACATTGATATTGATCTCTTTTTCTTCAATTTAAATTTTGTTATTTTATATTTTAATTCTCCCCCATTTTCTCCATCAATTAAATATTCTTATAGTTATTTTGAATAATTGATATTAATTTAGATATAACCACATAAATCTCACTTTCTCCCCATCACTTTATCTTAGAGATTCTTCCTGTGCTATCTTCCCTGCTGTCTAAAAGTACCCCAGGTCTTCTAAAGATGGTTGCTAGGTTGAACTTCTCATATTTTATTCATCTCAACATGTCTTTTTCCCCTTTTTTGAACAATAGTTTGACTTTTTTTTCTTTTAATATTGAAGGTATTATTTCAGTCCTGATTTTCATTGCTGCTGTAGATAAGTCATCATTTGGCCTAATTTCCATTGCTTTGTGGACAATATCTTTTAAGACTTTTTTGGCCTATGGTGTTTGCTGGTATTATTATGATGATTGAAGTTGTCTGTTTTTATCTTATTTAATCTATTTTGAATGTATCCTAATTCCTGGTTCTGATAATTGGTGTTTTCAAACAATTTTGAAAATTCTCAACAATTTTTCATTTGAACATTACCTTTTCTCCTTTTCCTGTTATCACTGTGGCAGGGATAATACTCTGAAGATTCTAGGCACATAATAAGAATAGCTTATCTAGGTCAAGTTATGGACAATGGAAGGTGGTTGGAAGGAACGCCTGTCCTTTCCAGGTTTGACAGATACATTAGTGGTATAACTGATTATCACTTTTGTGTAGCCCAAGGAATGACCACCTCATGTTAAATAGTTTATGGATTCATGGACAATATGATTATTCTAGATAGCTGGTTAGACACTTGAGAGAAGATAAATTAGAAGATCAGCAACAAAATAACAAGGAATAGTACCATGTTTGTGAATATTCTGGAGTGAGTGCAAGTGCAAAAGTTTTATAAAATACAATAATACTCCTCAGAGTGCATCCTCCATGGATGAGGTACTAACCAACTAAGTATTCAAAATGACATAGCTGGTTGATATTGGTCAGCTTCTGCTATTGTCCACCTTAGTGCTGACATGGTAGACACATGAATGCATGTTCTTGGTGACAGACATGGAGGCTATGAATGGCTTCAACAATATGGATTTAAACTCATCATGGCTGATGTAGCTATTCAACTACCAAAGGTTCAATTGATCAATGATAGATCCAGCTATGATTTTATGATACAGCCCCATTCTAAAGGAGAACATTATGCTACTTTGGCAGTATGCCGATGACACTGAACTCTTTCTACCTTCATAGCTCAATGATTGATTCTCACAGGAATAGACACATATTCTGTGAACACATTTTTCTTTCCAGCCTGAAGGATCACGATCAGCACTAATACTGAAGGGTATACAGATCTTTGACTCTCTGGTTCATACTACAAAATATTGCATCAGACCAGGGTACCCACTTCACAGCAACAACAACCACATAAACAAAACAAGTGGGTCTTCAACCATGATATCCATGGGTTATTTTGTGGCAGATGGAGACACTGATTTCAGTTGCAGCTCTGAAAACATCTGCAGCAATTATGGTTGTATTTCATCCCACTACATTTTCTTACCTAAAATGTCTATTGGAATTATTAAGAAGCTTCTATTCAGACATGCTAAGATGTAGCCACACGGGTGGACTATAGGTGAAGGAGATGTTTTGCATAGGTCTCTCTTCACTAGATGGATTTATGAAAGTCTCTGAAAGTTTTGTCAATAGAGATCCTTCACCTTTTCCTTGATCTTGTACAAAGCCATACATTTCCTGGGATGGCTCATATTCAGCGACTGATCAAAACAAATGTACAATCATCCAGTTGATTTGCCTCAGAATTTGTGTCTATTACATCTTTGGATCTACAATGTTTTCCTATGTAAAAGGTATCCATATATATTTTTTAAATTTAATTGCTCCCTTCTTCTTGATCCAACTCAAACTTCCCCATAGACTTCTTTTCCAATCTTTATTTGCTCTAATGATGATTTCTTAGGATTATTTGGCTTATGGTGTAGGGTGTGTCTAACTTGAGTTTCACAAATTTTTGAGAAATATTGCTTTTCCATGAAAAACAGTTACTAAATGAGGAAATGCTAGACATACAAGAAATACAAACTAAAAATATTTTTTAAAGGTTTATTTATTTATGCATACAAGAGCTGGGGTGCATTCCGGAGGTATGGTGGGTGAGAAGACTCACCAGAGACAGAGTAGGGAGAAGAACAGATGGTTTGACTGAAATACACTGCTGAGGGGAGCAGTAGGTGAGACAGGAGAGGTCTGCTGCACCTTATGGTAAGTTCCCTGGCCGGGGATTGAGCTCGTGCTTCGTGGCTGCTGACAGCCTCATAGGCTGAGACTCAACCCCCTGCACCACCAGGGAGACCCCAAACTAAAAGCATTATACTCTCTAACTTATCAAAAATAGAAATAAAGATAATATTCAGTGCTGCCAAAATTGCAATAAAAGAAATAAGATCATATAATAATAGTTGGTCTGTAATAAGATACCATCTTTTTTCTAATGTAATTTGCTAAACTTAGCAAATTTACCTTTGACTCACTTAATTATTCCATTTCAAAAGTGAGGAAAAATTTTACATATTCATCATAACTTTATTTGTAAGATTAAAAATTATGCCCACCTCAATTTATAGTAGTGGTATACAGACTATAGTAATTCATATTAGTCAACTATTACATAGCCATTAAAATTATGGGTTTTTTGGAGGGGTTTTGGAGGACAATTTATTTTACTTCATCTGTGTTATATCCCACTTGGCACATATATTGGCTTGCACAGTTGAAGTCAACATTAAGACTGTTGTCTAAAGTACCTGACCATGCCTTACCAAAAACATGGAGTGGTTCATGAATCTGTGCATTATCCTTGTAAAGAGGCCATGATAATCTCTGCATTGTGCCAGTTTTAGTGTATGTGCTGCCAAAGTGAGCCCTAAAATTATGTTTTAAATAATTTACAGTAAGGTATAAAAATTCTACTCTTCTCAGGCTAATTTCCTGTGAAACAGAATCTGAGATGAACGTTGCTATGTCTGTAGTTGCTTTAAGAAGAGAGTCTAAGAAACGAGTTTGCAGAATATAGAAATGGAGCATGGAGAACCCAAATGCAAATGCATTTTCATGTTGTCGTGGTCAGCTGGATTCAGTCTCCACCGGGACCTTCAGAGGGGTCTTAGGGAAATACATCAGGACCATTTTCCTAAAGAATAAAAAGATGAAGCATTTATTCACTGGTTCCTGCCTCTTATTGGTCAAGAACCTCGTGGGCACAACATTTTCTTGTGCATAGGATTCCCAGGAGTGTCTCTGTCTGCAGAATGAGGGAAGATCGCAGGCTTAAAGCAAAAAAGACCAGTATGGATTCTCCAACCACTCTTCCAGCAGCTCGTCAAGCCCTGCAGTGAAACGACCCCTCTTGTAGCAGTAGGAAGGGACTGAGAAGTGATACACAAGATACTGTCATAATATCGAGAGAAAAATTGAAGATCTAAAGGATCTCAGTAGGATTCCAGTTAATTCATGCATTCAATAATCTATGGAGTGCTGGCGAAGCCCCACAGCCTATGAAATAAAAAAAAAAAATCAGCATCCACTCTTTCATTTTGAGAGCATACTTTCTAGGGCTGGAGAAGGATTTGTAGGAGAACAGAAGGAAGGAAAAAAAAAAAAACAACCAAATAAGCAAGGAGATTAAAAGTTTTGATTAGGTGTAGCTTTGAAATGAGCAAATGTAGTATAAGATAAATCAGCAAGACAATGATGCTTAGATAAAAAGATTAGGTAAAAATATATGAACACATTATCAATGGTGGTCTTTAACTAGTAGAACTTATTTTAGGCCATTTCTGTATTTTCCAACTTTCCTACCAAGGGTTTAGATTTCTCTCAATAAGAAGAAAAACATTTAAAAATGATTATTAAAATGTGATGAGTACTTTTTTATTAAAATAAGTAACATCATTATTCAATTTTTCATGAAAAATTTTCATTATGATTTTTATTGGTACAATTATTAAAAATTATTAAAAGCAAATGAAGTCATTTCTCCTTCCTTAGGTGGCCTTGGACGTGACTGTCTATCTGACTCAGTACTTGGTCTTCTTTTGGCATGGTTTGGGCACTGGATTCCCTCCCCACTTGTTTTTCACAGCTTTGCAGAATTCCACAGAGGAGAAACAGATGTATGGGTCTGCGTGGGTGGGTGTGTATGAATGAAAAGAAAATCCCTGAAAACAAGGACATTTCTGAAGTTGCTATGCCCTTAACAAGAACGTGGTGAGACTGTGCTCCTGAAATATAATTTCCCCCATCCCCTCCTCGTTAACAAGGCCAGCCAGCCATGAAGTTGATTCTTTTTTTGGGTTTTGGTGTCTGAGTGTTTAAATTAATGGTTTGAGAGTAAAGTTTATTACTGTATGAAGCACAGCCAGCAATTGCTTAAATTCAGGAGAAGCCATGGATACTTAGCTCAGTTTTCAAGGTGCCCACTTAGCGCTGTGATTGGCAACTCAACATCACCTCTGTGTTCCCCACTACCAGGTGTTGCCAGAAAGACTGTCTAGAAGGGGCTCTGCCTCTGACCATCTGCCCGCAACTCAAGATCTCCAAATGGCCCCAAAAGGGGTGGCTGTGTGCAGTTCTCAGACTCCGAGTTGCTTTTAAGTAGCAGTCTGAGTGGTTTTTTGGCTGACCTCTAAAGAATGGCAGAGGAGACAATGCAGACATCAAGCCCAGAAGAGGAACCTTCCGGGACAATTCTTGCTCCTGTCCTGAATGCCACTGTAACCAATTCAGCAATTGTGTCTTCCCCAGGATGAAATGAATACAGTGTCAGTGAAGGCACCATCACAGAGCGATGATCTGAGAATCAGTGAGAAGGAAGACGTTGACCTTGGAGAGGTTTAAGAATGCCTCACGAATAGCTATCCTGAACATAATTAAAGGCATTTTAACATCATAAGCCTTGAAGAATGCGAACCATCAGCACTGCACACTGGGGAGTAAAAGATATTGCTTTTATAGCTGCAGAGCTTATGGTCAGAAGTGATATGAAATATTAGAAATGTGACAGTTTTATAATAATTTTATTCTTGCTCATTGTGATAATTTTCATTTGCAGCTTTTTACCTTTGAATATCTTGAATTGCATTAAGTCTTTCTCCCTCCATCCTTGTCCTGTAATATTAGAAGCTGCGTTTTTAATCTGAGGAATTATAGTAAATGCTACAGGCACATGCAAACAGATAATAGTGTTTATGATGCCTGTTATTTGAAAAATTAAAAGTTCCGAGTGAATTTATCTCCCAGTTAATAAAAGTAATAGAGCGCTGAGAGAAATATTGCCTCTTCTTTCTTTTATTATGCTACTATTTCTTCTTACTTCCTGTTCTATTAGTTGCTTTTTATTTTGGGTATGGGAGGGAGAGGAAGAACCTTTATGTCAAATAATTTATTTTGCTCATTTCTTTTTACTTGTCTGTATTTTGCTTTCAAATAACATATGTAATCTGAGATAGAATTAACATTGGAGATAATTTGTTTTAAATATTTCCACTTCTTTAACTGCATTATTACTTTTAACTGCATTATTTATATTAAAATAACATGGATTGCCACACAAACATGATTCAGAGGTACAGGTTCACATTTCTTCAGATGTACATTACTATATCACCTCCATCCTCAAAACATCCAATCCTCAACCATAAATGTTTCCATTTCTTGACAAGGAAACAAAATCACAAGTCTCAGTAACAGCAAAAATAACACTTTATGTCTCCTGACATCACAAAAACAATATTTAACATTCCCTGAACATTTTCTAGGGGACATGAAATACTCTAAGTACTTCACATGTAGTAACTTGTGTGTGTGTGTGTGTGTGTGTGTGTTTCAATAAAACTTTATTTATAAAAAACAGGCAGTGGGCCAGGTTTGAGCTGGGGGGATGTTGTCTGTCAACCTCTAACTCTTTCAAACCTCAGAATAACTGTGTGAAGTAGATTCTTCTTTTATTGTCATTCTTATTTTACAGGAAAGTAAACAGAGGGAGAGAATGGCTAGCTCACTTGCCCAAGGTCATATACTTAATGAGTGCCTCCTTTTGAATAGATAAGTCTGTATGATCTTAAATCATACACTCAGTTGTGTGAAAGTCTGAAAATCTTCTCCATATTCTTTTCTTTCCCTTCAACTCCTGGGGTGCTTTCTTGGAGAGAAAAGGTCTGAGTTAGCATGTAGAATTGCACACACATGCATGTGCTATCAGCTTATTTTGATGATGATTTGTTAACTCTTTTTGACTGACAATGTTATTTAGCACCATGTCTGATTTCTTGGAGGGAGTTAAAGGAGCAATGGATGAGTTCCTTGCCTTTGAAAAGGTTAAGATTTAGTTATGGAGTCAAAGAAATATAAATAAAAATTAGATGAAGACTTATTGAGAGTTTAATGCTTGGAGTTAGTGGTCAAAAATCTTTAACTCATGATCCAGTCAGGATCCAAAGGCTATCGATTAGTTTATTTGTTTAAAAGTCCAGGGATTATTGACAAGCAATTTCTAGTAGTGTATTTATGTAAAGTTTTATTAAAGAACTGTGACTATTTGGCGATTCTCATTTTTAACAATTTCTTTTTCACTGTTTCTCAGATATGCTTGCATTTTCAGTTTTTTTTCTGTTTTATAGAAAACCAAGTTGATAATAGGATACTGCTTCAGACAGGCAATTAATGAAAAGACTTGATTGCCATATCTCAGGGGACCATTCCCAACCATCTGTTGATGATTGGCAGATTTTCTCACTTTGACGCGAGTGAAAACCTTTGTATTTGCACAAGCTTATAAATTGATGGGAGGGAATTTCTGGATTACACATTACAAGTGACATGAAGATTACAAACACATTCAAGGCAGCATTGTGGAAGACCATTGGAGGAACAGAGAATCCAGTTAAGAAGACAAAACAAAATTTTAAAGATTCTGTCTGATTATTTGACGAAATCATGCAAGGCTTAGATTTCTTTCTAATAAATGTAATTATTTGGAATCTGATATAGTTGAGCCGGCAAACAAATGGTATAGCTATAGCCAGGGTATCACAGGGGAAGACTTGCCAGCATAGTGTATGGCAAGTTGAGTGTGTGAGAGGAACCCTAAAAGATGGGCAAGATTTAAAAGGTGGGTAGCGATGAGGGGATAGTGTGACCATTCCATTTCAATGTGAAAGCTAATAATTGTGTATTATAATTGGAACAAGCTTCAGCTTCTCTTCCATTGCCTTCACCTATTCCTTTTGTACTTGCCTCCAAAAAGGTAATTATTACCGTGGTTGATAAGATCAAGCACTCCCTGAGCCTTTACTGCTGTTATAGGTCTGCTGTCTGTCCTTAAATGTGGAGATGGTGTCCCTCCCTCTCCTTTGTGATTTGTCTGCATCTAATAAGGAGATCGAGGCAGGACCTGCTACCCTAGAGAACCACGCATTTTCAGTAACTCTCAGCATGTATTTGGGTAGGTAACCTGAATTAGAGTCCACGCTCTATATTTCTTTTCATCCATTTTCTTGTTTTCTCTTTTTTGTACCCTCCTATTTTCCATCCCTGCCACCCATCCTCCCCAAACAGATTAGATGGTGTATAATTGTCTCAAATTGTACATCTTCAGGAAGAGGGAGGGAATTGAAGGCCCTGCTTCGATTTCCAGACACAAGCAAACTTATTCCCCTTCTGCCATGGGACAGAGAAAAATGGTAGGAGGACCTGGGGTTGCTACTAATTTATTTGCTCTTTTATGCTAAATATACGCTTTTGCATTTTGCGTATATCTCTCTAGGGAATCATATGGAGAGATAAGGATGATTGTCAGGGGAAGATTGGAGATTTTGTAAATCCTTGGCTGTCAAACCTTTGCCCTTAATCCCGAACATTAATGTAAGGATTTATCCTGAGAGAGGGCACTCAAGTTTATCTTTGTAATGCCAGTAGCTGTAAAACTATCAGGTGACTTGATTATAGCTGTTTGAGATGGTCTTAAAATAAGCATCATTTTCTTTACATTATGTCACTGATGTACTTGACAGTTCATTTGTTAAGTGATCAAGATGAGCTACTTTATTAGTCTGCTTCTGTCACGTCACTGGGGTGTGTGTGTGTGTGTCCTTACAAAACTCAGACTGATCAGGGTGGTAATATTCCATTGATTTATCTGATGTCTAACCTTCATATTACTTGATTTCAAAGAAATTCCCATTTAGGCAAACTTCATAGTTACTTACACCTTAAAGTTAGAAAGGCAGATATCAAACAGCATCTAGACCAATGTTTCTCAAACTGCAATCTGTGTTGTTCTGATTTACCTGCATCAGAACCACCTGGGGGCACATATTATACATGCAGATTCGGGCCTCTCTGCTGGCACAACTGGTTAAGCGCAACGCTATGAAGCTACCCGCAGCACTGCAGCACACGGCACAGCAGACCTCTCCTGCCTCGCCCACTGCTCCCCTCAGCAGTGTATTTCAGTAGATTTGCCTGTTCTGCTCCCCACTCTGTCTCTGGTAAATCGTCTCACCACTCCCTACCTCTAGCCTACACCCCAGCTTGTATGCAAAAATAAATCTTTACAAAATAAAAATGCAGATTCATTTCTTTTAATCCAGAGCTACTGAATATACATTTTGGGGTAAAACACGAAATTATATATTTAACATCCTCCCTACATGGTTATTTTGTCACCCATGTTTGAGAACAAAAGATTCTAGGATGTGTTGAGCCAAAACATCTAAAAGTGTAGAATTAGCCAAGATGAGATCCTGAACGACTGGCTAATCTACAGACCTGGCCATACTCTTGGCCATGCCAGTGATGAGGAACCTGTCTAGTCTGGGTGGGCAATTGTTTCGATAATTTTCTGCATTGCTTGCATAGTAGCTATTATGACGTCTGCAATCAATCCCGCCATTTGAAGGTGATGAGATGTGCTGGTATCTGCCTTAGTGAAGTGCTTAATTCCTTAACCTCAGTTGATCACAATTCAAAGTGGAATGCATACCAATGTATGCATTGCAAATAGTTGGCAGCAAATATTTAAGCAAATCAGAAGAGCCTAGAGGATTTTTGATAACTCCTAGAATGACCCTGGTGAATCAGTCTGAATTCTTGACAAAGGTCTCATTTCCCAATGAATGGTCAGTTTATTTGACAGGAAAATGCCAGATATGTTTTAGTTTTTCATTGTGTTTTCTGTCTCCATTATCACAATCGATTTGAAGCCATAGCTAAAAGCTAAGCCAACACTTTATGTAGTTTGGCCAAGATAATAAGATGTCTGCTTTCTGTAATGTTGATTCTTGAGCATATT
Source organism: Scalopus aquaticus (assembly GCA_004024925.1). Taxonomy (NCBI): domain Eukaryota; kingdom Metazoa; phylum Chordata; class Mammalia; order Eulipotyphla; family Talpidae; genus Scalopus; species Scalopus aquaticus. Next base: position 102,584 of record PVIJ01002591.1, on the reverse strand, counting down.
GAAAATTGATTCACAGGGCCTTCTATCATCCAGTTTTATTTTTATTCATATTAAACTGCAGTGCTTTGGAAGGTAACAAGTAAATGACCAGCAATTTTCAGAAACCATGCCTTATTAAATGATATAATGTATATCAAGCACTCAGCATAGAGCCTGATGCATAGAATTGAATTAAATAGTAGTCACAACTATTTCTTTTTAATTATTTTATCCTACCACACTTTCTTTTCAATACAAGCCGACAATGTAACAAGAAGTGAAGGGATAAATAAGCACATTTAAAAAGAATCTCAGCACTAAAAGGGTCACATAAAAATTACAGAAAGCGAAAGAAGATTCCTGAAAAGATTGATGCTTAGCAGCGTGGCCAACCTCCTTCTTCTTCTTTTGCAGAGTTCACCTTCCAGTTTCCACAGAAGCAGAAAATGTCACTTTCTTATTGTCTGGCTCTGCTGCTCCTGGGGAGTGTGTTCCAATCCTGCTCAGTGGATCCTAAGACCAAACCCAGTACGGACAATTTTTCATGCACCTGTTGCCCATCCGTTTTGTCTTCTTAGGAGAAATGTCTATTGAGCTCATCTGCCCATTTTTTTTTATTGGAGTCTTTGTGTTAATTTTGTTGAGTTATATGAGTCCTTTGTATTGAATAGATCTTGGACATTAGCCCTTTGCTAAATGTATGGTGTGCAAATATTTTCTCCCACTCAGTAGGCTGTCTCTTTGTTTTAATCATGGTGTCTTACTCTCACTTTGCAGATGTGGCCAAGACAATGAAGCTCAAAGGGTTTAAGCAAGTTCCCCAAGATCATACATTGAATAATCAATAAGGTTTGTATTTACTCTAAAGCCCGTAGTCTCCCGCCTACCCCGTGCTTTACTCTTTAAGGTCTATCAGGGCCACCACCTCCGTCCCTCTCCCCTGCCTCACCCCGATATTATATTCCGTGTTGCTTACTTCCTCTTCACATTTTCCTTGTGAATTCCAAGGACTTACTTTACTTTTTCTAAAAAAGATTTATTTATTTATGCATACAAGCTGGGGTACAGGCCAGAGGCGTGGGGCGGCGAGAGGGCTCACCAGAGACAGAGTAGGGAGCAGAACAGGCAGATGGATGGAAATACACTGTTGAGGGGAGCAGCGGGAGAGGCAGGAGAGGTCTGCCGTGCCCTGTGGGAATCTCCCTGGCCGGGCATCAAACTCGTGTTGCCACTGCTGACAGCTGCACAGCGCAGCACTTAACCTCTGCACCACAGGGGAGACCCTTACTTTACTTTTTGAATTGGTTACCTTCTGTTCCAGTTTTCTGCTTCTCCTGAGTCTTACTCTCTCCTTTGTATCCTTATAGTATCAACTCCTGGTACCAATCATTTGGTTTCCTTGACTACTCCCCCATGCCAGTAATCAAGAAATTGTTTTCCCACTCTGACCCTTTTCAATTCCTTTTTGTGATGCCATTCCTGGAACTTCACAACCACTTTATGCTTTGCTCCCAGTTTCCTATTAAGCCCTTCCAAGAAAAAGTGCTAGAGCAAGACATTGAGTAAGGCTGGAGGAAAGATGGAACCTAACTTCCTGTTTGTTTCCTGTTTGCTTTATTGGATTTCTAATTCTTTTTTTTTAAAGATTTATTTATTTATACATACAAGAGCTGGGGTGTAGGCCAGAGGTGTGTGTATGGGGGGGATACTGGTGAGAGGACTCAGCAGAGACAGAGAGGGGAGCATAACAGGCGGATCTGCTGAAATCCACTGCTGAGGGAGAAGCAGGCGAGACAGGAGAGGTCTGCTGCGCCATGTGGGTCAGCTCGCTGGCCGGGTGTCGAACTCATGCTGCAGTGGCTGCTGATAACTTCAAAGTGCTGAGACTTAACCCCTTGCACCAATAGGGAGGCCCTAGATTTTTAATTCTTGTCAGTATCCCACAGAGAATGCTTCTTCACCTCAGCAGCTGGCTGCATTTTGAGTTTTTTTTTCCAACATTTGCAGGAACAATCCCACCAGTTTCTTCAGACAACAGCTCCAGCCAAGCAGCGCCCCACCTTCGAGGTCTGAGTTCCAGCCTCACTGGGTCTTTGTTTTGTTTTAAAGAAGCCAACTTTTCAGTTTTCCCAGCCCAAGAGGTGAGGTGACTACCTGGTGTCATTGCTATCTCCGTAAAACTCTACAGTTGTTGAATTATGCTAAGTCAGTTGTGGTTTAATTTTTTACTTCTCAGTTATAAATTGGCCTGATTTTATTTTTCTGGGTAGATCTGTATTTCCATTTTCAAAGAAATCAAGATGAAACAGTCCTAAAGAGTACTCAGAAAGCACTGAAGGACAGTGCCAAGGGCAGGGATGGCCAGCATCGGGGGGTTCTCACCCACGTGCACAATCTCACCCCAGATAGTGTCTGCAGTGTCCAGAAGTCCCAAACAAAGGCTGCTCACAGAAGGTGAAATGACCCTGAAGCAGTGCACAGCAGCAGTCTGAGGCTGGGCTGGACACTGGACCAGGCAGTGACGAACTTAACGCATCAGGAGGTGGTGCTGGGGAACCAGAGCCTGTGCACAGCTCTCTGCGAGGTGTTGTTATACACCAACAGTGAACAGCTCTTTGAGACCCCAGGGAGCAGAACCCAGGCTGGGTTCAATGATGCCCCTTGCAGGCGATGTCAGAGGTAAGGCTGGAGGCAGGGACAGTGGCCGAATCTCTTTGCAAATCTACAGCGGTCTGGAGGTCTAGAATTCTGTGGACGTCTGCTCATTCCATGGAGGTTGACTGCTTGATGCTTCTCTCTTGGGAGGCTGACGACTGACTGTTCTTCTTCTCTGCTGAGTCTGGGATCAGAATCCCTCTTCAAAGTCAGTCTGATGAATGCTGCTTCTCTTTCCAGAGGCTGACAGCTCAGCCTGGTTCATACTCTGCCTTATATTCTCCTCAGGGTGTCTCACCCCACATGCCTGATTGGACCCTTTTCAATCCTAAATATTGGATTAGACTGTTTAGCACCAACCAGCTTGTTTTCTATTTTTATTTGAATTAACTCAAGATTGAGTGACAGCTAGAGAGCTTGAACCTGATTGGTCCATTTAGGATCCTAGAGACAGATATAAAAGGCATAAAAAATCCCAGCGCTTTGCCAGATAGGTGTGTACTCCAGTCAGGGCAGGCTTATGAATATGTGGGCTCCAGAAAGCCAGGCTCAAGCTGGCCTCACGGGGCCTGGGATGGAGGGAACATCCATGCTGGTGGACTGAGGCTGGCATGACTTAATCCCAACAAAGCAACCTTGCCCTACGGCCTCTGGGTGCTGCAGGGATCCATTTACAAAGACTGCATAGATAGTCCTTGATGGAGGGCCAGATCCTGTTTAAAATTCCCTTTACTCCATGCAGAGGTTGGCACAGCCTGGAGACATTGTTGAAGTGATAACTATGTGGACATGAATGGTTTTACCGTGTACATTCCTCATAACCCAGAGACTGACCTGTCTCTTGTTGACTAGATCGTGCCTGCCCTCCAGGAAACTCTGAAGCACTTCAAACTTGGATATGCCTTTGCTTTCAGGAACCTCTAAGGAAGAAAGGAGCAGGTGAGAGATTGTGTCCACTCAACAGAGAGGAAAAATGAGATAGAAACAGGAAGTTGGCCCAGATTCAAATTAGACTACAGCAGAGATAAGAAACAAGCTGATTTTTGGACTGCTTTTTCCTAAACCCCCCAGAAAAGGGAGGGCAAAGTTAATCTTTAATAATGAGGCTGTTTCTCCTCTCTGACCTTTCTCATTGGCAAGTGCCACCCTCCATCTTCCTGACCTGCTCATCTGGTATTTTCCACAAGCATAGAATTCACTTCACAGAAGGAATATAGGAGTAGGATCAAAGGCTTGTATAATTTCATTTCTCAGGGGGAGAGCAAACCTCTTCTAGCAACCTACTTCCCAGGAATTCCCCCAAACACCCTGTCTCCATTGTCCACAGTGAATTGGAAGCAGGGGAGGGTACGTGCTATTTCTTTTTTTTTTTTTTAATACAAGCTGGGGTACAGGCCAGAGGCGTGGGGCGGCGAGAGGGTTCACCAGAGACAGAGTGGGGGGTACGTGCTATTTCTTTCTGCAGTAGCTAATGATACTAGGGGTGGCTTAGGAAGCCAAGATAAATAACCACTTGGAGGCACAGAGACAAGAGAGAGGCCCTGGAACTCCCAGGAGGTGGATAGGAGCTGCACATAGAAGACTTTGCAAGTTGCGCAGATTCAGAACTCTGGATTTATTTGGTTTAAAGCATTTGTTTGGATGTTGGCTACCAAAAGGCTAAGTCTGAATCTTTCACCAGCTGATGTTCCCCAGCTGGTGTCCAGCATTACAGATAACTTAGCTGGATAACTGACTGATCACATCTCCAAATCTCATGTGGTTTTGTTGTAATTTTTATTTAATTTCTCGACAGTAGTAGATCTTGCCACACACAGGAGGGGGCGCTTGGTATGATAAATTGATTGAGTGATATTTAATATTTTGAGTGACTGTTTCTTGTTGAAGTGATGGGATTCTTCAAGGACATGCTATACATGTTTAAAATGGGATGTCTGTGCCTGCCACAGCATAATCGACTGTGAAATAAGGCTGTTGGAAAGGACAATTACTCCTGGGCCCTCAAATGCAAGTCAAGTCTCCCGTGGCAGGGAGAGGGAGGGTCCTGGTTGGCTGTAGACAGGAGTGAAAATGACTGTCACTGTGCTGCTTAGCATGGACGGGTGCCTGCATTTTAGACTCGCCACCAGCATTACAGAGACGCAAGTGCAGCGCAGATGATCAGCCAACAATGGCTCAGGGTGTGAGTAACTGTTGTGAAAACCCATCCATCCCTCCATCGTCGTATTAATTAATTGTCCCCAAAGTGGAGACTGAGAACCTACTATGTGCAGATGCCTCATAGAAAAGAAGATAACAGAGACACACAGTATATCACTTAAGCACACAGGTAAGCAGGAGAAAGAACTAGCATTTAGGAAACCTCTATTGTACATCAGAAAGGTTCTATCTTATTAACCCCCTCAACCAACTTATGTGTCATATCCATTTTACAGGAGATGAACTGAGGTTGAGAACAGTGAAATAACTACCCCAAGGTCACACAGCTGGTAGGAAGCAGCACGGGAGTGAGTACACATAATACATATGTCTCGCTGCCCTGAAGCTGCAGTGGGGAGAAGCTTAGTTAGGATGGAGCTCTGAAGTGATTGAGTTTGTTCTTTCACAGACACAAATCCTGAAATCCTCCCTGCTAATGTGGTCATTTTTCTTTCTTTCTCTTAATGGAGAAACTTTTTTCTTTTCATAAACTAATCAGGAATTCTAAAAGCTGCTCAGGAGGTTTTAGTGAAAGGTACAAACTGAAGTCACATAAAATGAGATGCACAATTGTGATGACAGTTCGCCAATACTCAAACCCGAAACACCATATTGAAGAAACCCCTAGAAATTTAAGCCAACGCTTGACCTAAAACTGCAGCAGATATTTGAAATGCCAAATGAATTCAAGAAATCCCGTGGCTGGCTTCAGGATTCAGCAAGTCACCGGGTAAGATGACAACTGTGAGGTGTCCTTCTGTGGTGAGGGACGTTTTCCTTATCAGTATTTCATTGTCCCCTACTGAGAAACGTCCTTATCAGTCACAAAGCATTTTCTTAAGTACACACACACACACACACTCTCTCTCTCTCTCTCCAAATCAGGAGAGATATTTCGAAAAATGTTTTTCTAATCAATAAATCCTTTGACTAATATTTAGTTCACCTTATAAAATGTCTTTTCATTTGTTTACGTTCTTTTCTATTTCAGACTCTGCTTAATTCATCTTGCATTTGGCCACCAGGTAAAATTTTCAAACCATCACTTTTATCATCTGTATGTTAATCCTGTAATAGGTTTTTCTGAATACTTTGGTTTGGATCACTCCATTCCTCTAGGTGGAGAGGTTAAAAAGCTGAAGGCTACATTTAAACTACCTTTTCCCCATAAGTTTTTATGGCTCTGGCTCTGGATTTGAATTAGGTTCTGTCCGTGAGTGATGTCGTGCAATCCTGGGGTGGTGCTTTCTGCTCTCTTGGACAAGGACATGGGCAGGTAGCTGTCCCCCAGCACCATTGCTAGGCTCCCCCTCACTTCCCCGACTCTTGGAGACAATTGCGGGAAGCAGTAGAGGACACTGCAGCTTCCTGGTTCTTCCATATCTCCGGAGGTCTCAGAGGCAGTAACCTCCTTGGTGGGTCAGTTCTAAATTGATCCCAGTGATGTTCCAGCCTAGAACCCACTTGCCTGGAAGCTCCAAGATCCTTTGGGCTCCCAATTCCCTATGTCAAATCTCTTCCTAAATAAAGCACCCAGGATTGAATCCCAACTGCTAATGATCCGGAAAAGGCAGACTGGGATCACAAGCTTGCGGTCACCTTATGATGGGAGCTGATTGTTTGGTCTTAAGTTTAAACTTGATATCTTCTACTCTCCCCATAATATGTCCCGCTTCTGGGATTTTGCTCATTTCCTTTTCTCTGCTGGGATTTTTTTTTTTTATTTTTATTCTAACTTCAAGCCTCAGATCAGATGTCACTTCCCTGAGGGAATTTTCTCTCCTAGAGAGAGGGGAAAAGTGAGATAGTAGTATGTGAAGGACATTTATTTTTTGGGTCTTGATTACACAGTGGTCTGGGCAGGTGGGGATGAAACACAGTCTCTGCTTCCAGGGGCTTTCAGCCTCTGAGGTGGGTGAGTAAATACATAAACCCAGAGGTGTACAACTACACTAATATGTTAATGCATTTCCGAGGTTAGTACAGTACTGGTGCTAAGACATGGTGCTTTCATGGCATTTGGTGAAATGCCATGAAAGAAACTCTGTTGGTTTCACTTTACAGATTCCAAGTCCACATTTCATTTCACCAGCTCTAGGAGAATGATTTGCCTACTGCTTTTAACCCTGAAAACCACTCTCATTTCTTGGGGAAAGAGAATATTCAGATTCTTTCCCTTTTATGTAAAATGCAACATTTCTTGAATAAATTTCATTTAGAAGACATCCCATGAAGTTCCATTTGAATATATATTTTAGAAGATTTTATTTATTTATGCATACAAGCTGGAGTACAGGCTAGAGGCATGGGGCGGCGAGAGGGCTCACCAGAGAGAGAGTAGGGAGCAGAACAGGCAGATGGACGGAAATACACTGCTGAGGGGAGCAGCAGGCAAGGCAGGAGAGGTCTTCCGAGCCATGTGGGAATCTCCCCGGGAGTCGAACTTGCGTTGCCATTGCCCTGGCCAACAGCTCCACAGCGCAGAACTTAACCTCTGCGCCACCAGGGGGCGCCCATTTGAATTTTTTTTTTTTTAAAGATTTATTTATTTATACATACAAGCTGGGGTACAGGCCAGAGGTGTGGGGGCGGCGAGAGGGTTCACCAGAGGCAGAGCGGGGAGCAGAACAGGCAGATCAGAAACACACTGCTGAGGGGAGCAGTGGGCGAGGCAGGAGAGGTCTGCCGCACCATGTGGGATTCTCCCTGGCTGGGCGTCGAACTCGCATCGCCGCTGCCGACAGCTCCACAGCGCAGTGCTCAACCGCTGCACCACCAGGGAGGCCCCCATTTGAATATTTTTTTAATGCAACAGTTTCAGGATTAGAGTCTCTCCCTCAATTTAGAAAGGAAAAAAATGTCAATAAATTGGGATTATTGCTGACTCTCTGTTAAGTGAAATTAAGTGTATAATCACAAAGGTTTGAAGTTTCATAAAAAAAAAAAAAACAACAACAGGAAACAATAGAGGAAGATTTTTCTTTTAATTCCACAACTTCTCTTCCTGGGATCATGGCTACCTGCCAGTGAGGGTGCCCTTCAAACACACATACAATTCAGAGTGACTTACAGTCTAATTTCTGTAGGGCTTCTACCTGTGCTCAGTTAATGACCTACAGAACTTGAAACTTGCTGTGCTGGAATCATTTCCTTTGTTTCTTGTTGGGTAATCTAGTCTTTGTCTAGCAAACGGTATGCCCAAGCAGTATCATCGTACGTGGGAACTGCCACCCCCTTTCTCTGCCTCCATTTGTACCAGTTTAACTCTTGTTTCCCACTTACCATTGCTGGCTCATTGTCTGATTCCACTTTTTCTTAGTTCTTGAAAGTCACCAAACCTACCTTTAGGGCCATCAATTGGTTCCAGTTTAATTTTTAGTCTTAACATCCAACATATCCGTGCTATCCCATCTACCCATAGTCCTAGCCCAGGATTCTGGGTTTTACCTTCTTGCAAAGACATCTCCTCATACTCAGAACTTGGTCATTGTTCTATGTAGCAAAACATGAGAAAAGTCCAAATCTAAGTATTTCTACTTTGTGGTCCTTTAGAGAATATGTTGAAGTCCAAATCCTCAGTACCTGGATTATTTAGAAATAGAGTCTGTGCATATATAGTCAAGTTAAGGTTGGGTTCTAATCCATTATGGCTGGTGTTGTAAAAAGAGGAGAGAACAGAAACACAGAGAGGAAAAGTGTCGCGTGTTGACTGAGATACACAGGCACAGAGAGAAGATGGCTTATGAAGTTGGAGAAAAAAATGGGGCTAATGCTGCTGAAAGCTAACAAGCCCTGGAGCCACCAGAAGTTTGAAGGACTCTTCCTTAGACTCTTCAGAAGGAGCAGAGTCAAACCAACACCTTGATTTTGGGTTCTAGTCCCCAAGTTGAGGGAATAAATTTTGTTGTCTTAAACCACCCTGTTTGTGTAACACGTTCCTGCAGTCCTAGGAGACTATTATAGAAATTCAAACAACATGTAGCCCAGTCGGCCATGTGGCTGGGCACTGCACATCAAGAAAACAAGAAACCATCTGTTCCAACTCTCTGTTTGGAAATACTTTATATTTTAATGCCACATTAGAATTCAAGAACAGTTTCCACATATATTACAGTCACAATTCTTTGAGCTTGCTATTGCCCCTGAATTTTACAGATGAGGTAACGGGTTGGACGCTAAGTGGATTGATTGAGGTGACATGGCCTGTGCATGGTGGAGACCAGTGCATTCTTGATTCAAACCCTGGGATGCTTCTCAATACTCCATCCTGCCTGTGTGGCACAGTGAAAAGAAGGCCCTGGAATGTACTTCATTTCAGTCTTCACCATTGTCTGTGTGTATGTCACTGCACAGGTTAAATTCAGGACTGAACTAAGAATTTGAGCTTGATCAGATCAGTGAAAAAAGAAACCTGTGCCAGGCTGACTGGCATTGTTATAGTAGAAGAGAGTCAGTGCTGTCCAGTGCTCTCCATCTCCGCTGCTGCCACCTTTTTCCAAGTCCCCACCACCTCCCAACAGCAGGTGGGGACCCTTTGTTGGTTTGCTCCTGATCTCGCCGTGCTAGTATTCTCCAAGCAACCAGAGTGAGAATTTAAACATAAATCACAGCCTTCCACATGCACAAACTATATTTAACCTTGAACACCACATCTGCGCAGCCCTCTGACCGCGTCACTCTTATCATCACACTCTCTTGCCCCCATTGGCTATATTCTGGCCTCACAGGTTTTTCTATGCCTGAACACACCAACACCACTCCCAACATGAACCTCTGCCCTGGTTCTTTGCTATGCCCAAGCACCCAGTCTGGGATTCAGATGTTTCCTCTTTAGAGACGCCTTCCTTGAATGCACTACCTGAAGAAGTTGTCCCCTACCTGTCTCTCCTTACCCTCCAATTTGTTTTATTTTCATCATAGGAATTGTTCCTATCAGGTGATTTTTGTTTGCTAATTTCTTTGTCTCCTGCAAATCCCTAAGATTCATGGATGGCAAGGTCTCGTCTATCTCTGTGCTGTATTTCCAGAACTTCAAGGAGTGCCTGATAGGCAGGAAGAGCTCAGCAAACTGTGGAGAGCAATAGCAGCCAAGTTTCACACACCTCGCCCTGCTTCAAGTCCTGTGGTTATCCTTCCACAAACGTCCCGTTCACAAGGTGAGATTCTTACCCTCCATGTTAGAGGTGAGAGTCTGAGCTGAGGGAGACGGAAGGATGCGCCAGGGTTACATCCTTGTGAGTGTCAGAGCCAGGACTGAGCCCAGGTGTGTGAATGACAAGCTTGTTCTTGGCACAGATGCTCCCTACTCATAGTTGTATACAAATTCATGTGGCTTCTGTGTTAGCAGGCAGTGACCATTTCCGAGAGCAAATTAAGTATTAAGACAATCATTTTTCTCTTTTTTATCGAGTTGGCCAGCCCGATACTGAGATCCAGGGCCACAATTTAGTACAGGGAGTCAAGAAAATGGCCCTATTCTTGGCAGTCCCATTGCTTTAGGGCTTCATTCTGACATCATTTACTTTGGAGCTTTATGAATGGGGGAGAGGGCATGATCCGGACAAATCAATGGACCCCCTGACTGTGGAGGGTTCTTAGAAACAGCGGGGTCAGGGTAGAGTTCTGTTCCTGCTTCCCTCCTCCTCATCGGCCTCCCATGAATTTCCACTCCTGTGTTAGCAGAGCTGGCTGGGACACAGGCCCCATTTAGCAAACACGATGAAACACAAACGTTTATTGAGACTGTGCTTCGAATCAACAGGGTTTTCCTCAGATTGAGTTGCCGCCAATTATCCTCCATGCAATTATGGCGATCCCAGAAGCAAGCAGATGGGGAAGAGTTTTGTTTTCAAATGGAGGAGAAACCAATATGTAGGAAGAAAAGGCAGCTTGTTCATTTGAACAGACTCCAGGTGGCTGGTGGCCAAAAGGCAAAGAGCTGGGGAGCCAGGTCTGGCCCTCGATCAGTCTGGCTGCCCACAGACCAGCGGAGCCTCCAGGCCGCAGAGGTCTACATCCATGCCTTGAGCTTGTCTGCCGCCGGCCAGCTTGGCTGGGAGAGGAGGCCGAGTGGGTGACAGCCCGCAGAGACGTCCTAGGTCAAACTCCCGACCTTGATGTCTGTGGAACATCAAGTCCTGCTATTTTGCTGCTGTTCTACAGGACGTTGGTGTGTTTTATTAGAGGAGAAAATTCAAGGAAAGACATGTAAAACCCCAAGCCATATGGCAAACCTCCTTGACTGATTTTGATCATCTGGAATTTCATAAACCCTTAAATGATGCTTCCCCTTTCTTAAGAATTAGATGCATCCAAATGTCTCGCTGGACTCTGCACGTGCCGGTTACCATTCACCAGCGCACCCAGGATGCTGTGAGTGATTACCGTAATTATTTCTGCCTGAGTTTCTATTTATAATCACATAGGGCATCAAGACTCTGTCAAAAATAGCCAATGTTGCCGGTTCCAGGATCAGCATGCTGAGAAGGGATTTGTTCCCCATTTCATAAGAAGGAATGTTATCAACTTGGAACAAAACCAAGGCACATGACAAGAACTGTGGGAATGATTTACTCATTAAATTAATTGAAGTTAGAAAGATATAATTGAATGAAGACAATGTCCATGCAAAAAAGACCCAACCCATAAGCCAAAGGCAGGTGGCTTGAATTTCCCTTCTCGTTCATGCAGCAAATAATGACTTGCACTCCTGTTTCAAATGAGTAGCCATTTCCCTACATAAACAGGTAGAAACAAAGCTTGTTCACTTTCATTTTAGTCCCTGTTCAGTTGTGGATCGCCATGTTGCTTCGGTCATTTCACCTACATTCTCTGAGACTTTCTTTCTCCAGATGAAGGTAAGTCTCCAAGATTCTGGGATAAGATTTAGTGATGATTCCTGAAGTCTGCATTGTTGGTTAGAAGCATGAAAATACCCTGATTAATCTGGGTCTTTAGTCAGGGGCAGATTCACTCGGTGAGCACCTGAATGAGAAGCCTGCCAGAAAGTTTGCTGATGCTTTCCCAGCTGATCCCGGCAGTTGCACCTCTTAGCTGAATGGATACCACGGGGCTGTGCTGGAATATGCTAAGCAGAAACTGGCCACAGAACGATGTTTGTGTGATAGATGGTGTCTATTTTGATGGTAAAAGGAGGAAAAAGCCCAGGAAAACTCTCAGAGGCTGGCAGCAATCTTGGAAGTGCTGCGGAAGACATGCTACTGTTCCTGGTTTAATAGGTGATCTACCCCATGAAATAAAGCTGCAGGGCCACGTTTGTCTTGGTTAATAATGTCAGTGCAATGAGGAGGTTTAGCTGTAATAACAGTAATAACTGTGTCGATGTAACTGCTGGGGCTGAATTTCCATCTGCAGCCTCGTAATATATGACCTTTGTTATGCCCCTACCTGTTGATTTTTAAAGGCAAAATTGGCTTGTCTGTTCGCTCAAGGGATGGAGGCTGAAATGGTCCATTTTCCCTGAATAAATCAAGGTCTTGTGTGTGGTGATTCAATCTCACACATGTTCTTTTGGACTTGATTAAAATTGCAGAGAACGGAAGTTGAACATTAACAAATGCAGAGTTACTTTGATGCTGCATTAGCTGGGTTTAAAGCTAGACATTTTTACTTATGTGTCTTTTCTTTTACCACCTTCCTTTTTTGGGTCTATGAAACAAATAATACCACCTTTGTTTTCTTCTTATGCCATTTTCTCTGACCTTCTTTGAGAGAGTTAACCATTCCCTATTCTTGAAACGTATTTTTCTTATTATACTTGTCAAAGTGTTTTGTAACACATCTTGTATCCACTGCTGGCCTGTGAGTTCTGTGAACGTGGAAACTGGAACATACTCATCTCTGTATCTCTAGTATCTAACATGGTGCATAGTGGATGTTTGGTTCTTTCCAAAAGTGGCTTAGAAGCACAGATTAGGCTGGGTAAATCACAACTGATGATACTGAAAGGAAAGCTGCAGCGTCCCTCCATGCCTAACTGGAAAGTAAATCAGGTGTTTTAGAGAGAGAACAGACATGTTGGACCATTCCTGTTGACTACAATGGCAAACATGCCATAGATAGTCTGCTTAAAAGACAAAATGATGAACAGCTACAGTCTGTGCTCACCAGCCCCCTCTGCCTCTTTTACAGTGTCTCACACCCAGGACTTCTCTAACTGGTCAAACTGATGCCATCTTCTCCACTGTGGTGGTAACATTCATGCTTGTCCAGTAGTTCAAAACACTATCTAGCCTTCCCATTCTTGACTTTGACCCTGCCTCCAGTTTCATCTAGTAAAGCCAATAAATTAATTTGTGATGACAAGTAGCCAATGAGGAATACTGCATACAACACATCTGACTTCAAGGAAACAGAGCTGATTCTCATTACTCCTGGTAGCTATGTACTCCAAATTCACTGTGAACAGTGAGTTAGAGAATGCTGAACCATTACTCCTAGGGGAAATACAGCACTAGGATCTTAGGAGCCTCTGATTACATTTTTGTCAACCAATCAATACATAATTGTTTTATGTGTGTTTCTGCTTAAAGACACCTTATTTAATATATAGTGTTGATTCATTAGCATTGAACTCCTGACTAACAGCACTATTACTCATGCCTGAATGAAGCTTATCTAACACATATTTTCCCGATCATAGCCTTCTTGTGCTTAGGAGCACTAGACAGAAGGTTAGTATTACACTTGGGGGGCATTTTAAACAGGGAAATCACCACAAAACACAAAAATGTGTAAAACAAGGCACAAAATAGATACTGAAGAGATCATTTGCTTGTAGGATAAAAGCTACAAGCAAGAAGGCAGAGCCTTGCCTTGCTACCTCTCCGCTGGAAGCATGCGGTTGGTAGCTCAAATTTTCTGTTGCTCTACACATGTCTGCAAATGACCATGAATGCACCATGAGTATTGATCTGGACCAATATATTTTAGTAAGAAAGCAAATCTGCAGAGTCAGAGTCTGCAAATAACAAGGATCGATTGTATATGCATTTTCACAGAGTTTAGGTTCCAAAAAAGTGTCTCTTCTAGGAGGTGAGAAATGAACCCTCTGAAGGCTCAATGACGACTTACTGTTAAATGAAAGATGGTTTACTGTGTGTGCACCCACTCTCTAGTGGGACTAAGAGCATATGGTTTGGGGTTCGTCCCATAGACCTCCCATGATTAGGTTAGCTGTGAAATCTTAGGCAATTCCACCTTTTTGAATCTTTGTTTGTGAAATAGAAAGTATTGAGGACTTATATACTAATATTTACGTTTATTCTGTGGAACATTTTTTGAAAACCAAATGATACATGGCAATTTCTACCAAGCAATAAATGTAGCGGCATTATAAGCTCTCGATAAATTTGAAATTATTTTTTGCCTCTATCTTTGATTGTCTTCAACGGCTGACCACAGCTGGTCTCTCCTTCAAAGCCTACTTGATGTTTCTGTTCCATTCAGAGCCCCTGTGGAGGCCTAGATGTTCTCTGAAATCATAGCATTCCCTATTCGTCCCCTTGTTGATCATGTGGTAGCTTATAGAATCAATTCTATTGTCATTTGCATGTTTGTCCTTTTTTTTTTGCCTTGATTCTCTGTTTCATATGCATGAAACATATTTAAATCTATACAATGAACAGTATTCCATGCAATTCTCTGTAGGTTTCTGACTTCAAAGAGCTCATGACCTTGAAATCATTTCTGATTATTTTCATATTTACTTAATGCTTTCTAATTTTTTCCTGTGCATGTTTGCACCATTTACTTCTCTGCATTTATGTCTCCTTAGTCTACAAGGTGGGCAGGGACGTTCAATATTTCCATTTTATAGTTGAGCATACTGATCTCACTGAAATGATTCAAGGTCAAATTATTCAAATTCAAATGTAGTGTTGATGATAATGACGAACAAGACAAAGGAGAAGATGTTGATGATAATGGAAACACATTCCTTGAGGGCAGATCCTTGTTGGTGCCCTGATGTTTGAGTTCTTTCAATCAGTAAACTCCAACTTCCCTGGGAAAAGTCTTGAAACATTCTTCTCTATTCTAATTTAGTCACCAGCTGATGTGTTGGTTCAAGTTTATCATTTCTACCCTGATATGACAGTGAAAACTACAACAGGGGAATCTGCCAAAGATTCCAGCCAAAATCTGACAGTAACTGTTTGAAATTCCAATTCTGATGCTGATTTTAGGCATAAAAGCAATGCCAGCACCATGGACCATTGCATAGAAAGAAAGAAAGAGGCCAGAGAAAGACAGTGGACAGCAGGAAACCCAGCAGCACATAGTTATGATGTAAAATATTTGTGTCTGATGCCTCTGGTCATTCTTTTTCAAGTTCATATTGACAGAGCTTTCTATAGAGTTCTGATTTAAGAGTCTTTTACCTTCTAATATCAGACATTTCAACCTTTTCTCCAATTTAGGTCAAAATCATTCAAGCAGAACCCTGAGTTAATGTGTAAATTTTTCCCTTGGGTATCGCTCATTTTGGAATGAAAGGATTAGTCCCATCTTAAAAGAATTTCTGGCATTAATGAACAGATTGGGGGTGGGGGTCAGCAAAGAGAAATTCCCAAGTATTACTGCAAGAAAACATCATGCATATCAGCATAATATATTCTGCTTTGTCCTCTTTGAGTTTCAAAGTTTCAAAGTTTGTGATACTGTCTGTTATTCAACCATCTGTCCCCTAGCTAATCATTTATGAAAGGGGTGAGCAGAAGAAGACTTCTCCTAGATATCTTTTACTTATTGCATGATAGGACTTTAGGAGTCTACTTTTTCTAGCTTCTTTCCAAACTCCTACACCATTGTGTTTATATTATTAATATTTTTAAATCATTGAACAGAAGAACTTCTAAAAAGTAAATTGTCTCTCTTTGCTTTCTCATTCCTTCCCTCACTTCCATCCTTTAATTCATTGTTGACTATGTTTTCAACAATCCTTCATAAGCAATGTATATTAGTGACCCCCTTCCCAACACTTACAGAAAGGTAAGACATTGACTTATTAACCACTCCCTCTGCATTTCTCTGCCCAGCTTTTTAATTAGTTAGGAATTAGTCTTTAGTTTGTCAGGGCACTGGGGAAAATCCTCTACCTCTCCAGATTCTTCTCATGTAGGACAAGTAATCAAAGGAGCATCAGATAGGCTAGCAAAGGAGAAATCCATTTATTATCACATCTGTAGAGAATTTACATGGCAGTAAATTCTAAAGTAAATTGGGGTAAGTCAGAGGTATATATCCAGTGCTAAAGCACCTGGGACATCAAAAAGAGAGAAGGGGGACACTTGGCAAGAGGGGCATGACTTCATCATTATTCTAATAGTAAAAAGATGAGATTCTCAGCTAGAGAGGCTATGTTTACCAACAAATCTACTCCTTGATGATACCATTGAAACTACATTCAGTAGGACTGAATGTAGAAGGACTGAAATAAGAAGAAGGGCTTTTCAGCTTCTAGGGTTTTTATTGTTCTTAACTAAAAATAATCTGCATTGTTTAAGTAATAGTAACACATTCCCACTGCCCCCTGGGCTTCTGTGGCCTTGGTTCCACAAACTCAGGTGACACTAGAAAAGGCCTACTTTGGTTATACTGAGGAAAGTCTATCTGACCTTTTTTGGGGAGACTGGTCCCTCGTTATCATGATCACTTTAAACATGCTTCAACTTCTATTTCTTGGTTCATCTACTTTAATAAAATGAGGTTTGCTGTTTTCTTTATATGTCATTGGCAGAAAGTTGCCCCCTAGGAGTTACTTTGGTTAAAAAAAAAAAAAAAAAAAAACATTTTTTCTTTGTTTTGGCACTGTAAGATTGAGAATAACTACCTGACACTAGGTTGGCAATAAAAAGTTTGGGACAAAGACACATTGGAATGTGATATCACAGAAGGTTTAGTAAAGTTAAAACTGATAAACTCAGGGTAAAAAAAAATCAACATGATAAACAGTAATTGGGAAAATCGCTCACTTAAAAAAGAAACACTATCCAACAATTAGCAGAATTAGCAACTCTATTGATTCTTGGAAGTATTTTCTCCCATTTAACCTACTCAGATCAATTAGCTTGGCATCTGCCTCCAACTTCATATATCAATATAACTGTTTTCTCCCAGCCTAACTGCTACTTAGGAGATAATGGGAGGGGTGGACCATTTTACAAGACAATAACATGGTTCCCGGTGAAATAAATCGAGAGAATGAAGGAATCAGATTTATTTCCAAAGAAAGTGGTGCATCCCTCCCATGGAGCCTAATACACCGGTGGTTAAACAATTAAGTTTATTTTTGGAGACAAAGTTAATTACTTTGAGAAGTCAGTGATATTGCCATTGACAAATGCTATCCTTAAAACCCCTAGAAATAACAAGGTCGTCACTCAGAGCAGCTAAAATGGCAACATTTGACATTTGTTATTGCTGAAATTGCGGCCTTCCTAGGAAGTTACCTGATCATTCTTGTCTTAATTGAACCTTAGCAGGGCAGACTTTAGAAGTTACCTGGAGGTGGAAACTGAGAACCCCATTATTTTCCTTGTTAGGCCCAGTGAATATTCCCCCAAATGCCTGGATTAGCTGTCATGCACCTTTCTCTCAATTGTTAAGTCCCTTGATGTGAAATTCTATTTAGGAGGTAGGCTGGTCCCAAATGTCAAAGAACACCCACCTAATGGCCAATGAGTGAAATGAAACTTGGTTTGCTTTCTGCAAAATTTAGAATCTTGTTAGAAGCAAAGATCAGGAACAATAGGAAAGTTGTCGGAGGCATGTGTTACACAATGTAAGATTTATACAGCCATTAAAAATCATGCCTCAAATAGTATTTCATGACAATGAAAATGCTGGCAATATAAAGTTAGGTGTAAAAGGCAGGAAACAATGCTGCCCTAGGAATCTAATTTTATTAAAACAGCTGTAGAGGGGTCCTCTTGGAAAAAAAAAAAGACTAGGAAGAAATATGTTGTTAAGCTCAGGAAGGTGGGTTTACTATAAATGGTCTTTACTTTACCTTTTTCTGCATTTTCCAAATATTCATTGAACAGAAATTTTTAAAATAACCTGAAGGAACAGATTAGTTAAAAATAATTAATAAGCCACCAAAGGTTTAAAAATTCAAAGAGTCCAGACACTAGATTTAATAGCTAGTATTTCACAACTCACCATAGACAGCCATCTGGAGATTACCCGATTTCTCTTCTTTTTTCAGTTAAAAAAGACTGGAACCCACTTTTTATTGCCACACCAGTGCAGACTGAAGGATGATAGAATGATGCCTATAGATACGTTCATTTCTTCAGTGAACACAAAGTTCATGTAATTTTTAATATTGTATTTCTTAAGTGATGATGGGTCAGTTAAGAGAACCAGGAAGAGACAGGTCCACAAGGGAGGGTGAGGATCTATTTACAAAGATGGCGGCAGAGTGAAGGGAAGCCAACATGGAGGGTGGAACTGGGCAGAAGTTGAGCTTCAGGAGAGCACTCTCTGACAGTGGCCATCGTCAGTATTTGTGGTGATTGGCTTACTGTGCAAAACTACAAAGCCATAAGTTATAATAATAGCAATAAACTATTGATAGACTGAACAAATCTTACAATAAATCTTACAATAATTTGTTGAACAAGAGTTCATACTATATGATTCTAATTTCATTAAATTCTAATCAAGGTAAAACTAATCTATAATGACGGAGATCACGTCAGTGGTTGCCTGCGACTGGGAGATGGGCTGGCTGCCAGGGGGGGCTAAATAACATTTTATAACTATGGGCTTTTTTCTTTCCTGATTGTGATGCTACTTATGCAGATGTATGCATTGGTTAGAACTGAGCCAATTGTACAAGTAAAGGGGGGTTTACTGTATGAAAAGAAAGATGATAGAAAGATAGGGTTGGGGGGAGGGAGAAAGAAAGGAAGGAGTAGAGAAAAGAAGGGTGGAAGAAAATAGAGGAAAGAAGGAAGTGAGGGAGGGAGAAAGAAGAGATGGAGAAATGAAGGAAGAAAGGGAGGAAAGGAGAGAAGAAGGGAGGAAGGGAGTGATGGAGAAAGGAAGGAAGGAGGGAAGGAACGGCAGGAAGTTTGGAATGAAGGATGAAATAATGAATTCAATTCTAAAAATTGGCCCAGCAGAGAGGAAATTAGGGGGATAAAATGTCAGTCTTCCCCTCCTCCTACTCCCTGATCTGCTGTTATCTCTCAGTCAACCCTATCCGGAAAGGAAGAGACAAGAAAGCCTGTTTGAAGCTTTAAAGGTCAGCCTCCTGGGGCCTGGGGCAGAGTGGAGAATGGGTGTGCAGGAACAAGCATAGGCTACCCTGCGCAGAATGTGTCCACACAGTATACGGTCCTTAAAGAAGCACTTGGAAGGAAATGTGAGTAGGAAAGTACCTCTTGACTAGAAGACTTGCAAATGAGACAGGTGACGACACAGGGCAAATTGATTGAGGGACCCGTCTGAATTAGGGAAGTGTAGTGTGACATTGTGAATTTGGTCATCCATGGCACACCTATTTCCTAGGACTCCACCTAGAAATAAAAATCCAGGCACTACAGTTTGAACCTTCTTTTTCCAGTGGTTACATGCTCTCTGCAGACCCTCTGTTGGATATTTCAAGAGACATGAGGAGCAAAGGCACACCTGTCTTTCTGGATGTCAACATCAAAGGTTACTGTCTACTTCAGCTATACGGGTCCCTCAGTGATTCATTAAGGGTCTCTGATCCCTTTACATGCATTTATTTAATATTTTATTTACCTGTGTCACTCAGTTGGAAGAATCTCTATTTCAATTCAATAGATGACTAAAATGGGACATCATATATATATTTTAATGCCAAATAGCATTAATTTTTTTAATGTTATGGCACACTCCCAAGATTAGGAAAATAAAGTATAAAACATAATTTTACCATCTTTGGGAAGATTCAATTTAATCAGAATATTTATGTACTTCTTTGGTACTTCATACATTGATGCTAGTGGGAAATATAAGACCTCCTTCCTCATAACTTCAGATTATATATATATATTTTTAAAGCATTTGTCTCCATTTCTTGGTCATTTATATTTTTCTACCAGGCTCTGTATCTGGCTTGTTCTTTGCATCTAATCTAGGAAGAACTGAGGAACTAAATTTCCATATATGTTAGAACTGTGTGTAAACTAAAGATAAACAGGCACTGAGAGAATAAACAACACATTTTGTAATAAAATTTGTAACACTGATTTTGCCTTTACTAGACTTTTAAAAATTGTAAGATAATATCAGATTTTAAAAATCCTTTGCAGTTATATACTCTTTATTTTAATTTTATCCCATGCCATTTCTCAGGTATCACATTTCTTAAGTGTATTATCTATTTCACAAGGTCATATTTTAGGTTTCTTCATAAACTGATTCTTATTTCCACATGCGTTTGGAGAAAGTCTGAGATCAAAGCAGACCCCATGAGATTTCATAGGTTTGATTAGCCTTGCTTAGTTGGAATTCCTGCCTATAAAATTCTGTTCTTCCAACATGGGTCACTCGGGTTCCTTTTAAGTTCCTGTGGTTGACTTTCCCTGTTTTTTCCCTGCTTGGTGATCTTGTTTTTGTTTACGACAAATGAGATCATAAATATTTTTTGAGTCCTTTGGATTAGTAATTCTGAGCTTGGGAGTTGGGTCACACAAATTCTTAACAAGATAAGTAGATATTGTGACAAGTATTTCACTGACTGGGGATTTGGAGAAATGTCTTTACTTTCCCCATATATCTTCACTAGCTAGTAGACAGTGAGGACTAGATATAGTTTTATCTGATTTGATACTCCTTTAAAAAGAATTAGATGTATTTAGTTCTCTTTCATGCATAATTCTCTACATGGAGATATTATATGGGACTTCCGTGAGTGATACAAAGACTGACATGAGCTTTCTAGGTGGAAAGATCCATTCTGCAGTAAGGGACTGTACTCCATTCACCTTTTGGCCCATAATATCAGAACATTTGTGAATCTATTAGTCATTGATTCCTACTCTTATGCCCTTGTAAGTTTCACATTGAAGAATAAACTAAGTTGTTTTTATAAATTTCTGATTTTGTGTCTTAACTGTCAGTAAAAAGCCAGAAAATATTCATTTAATTACTCCATAGTATTTACTGAACAACCAAGTGCCCTACATCAGTGTATTCGTTATCTATTGCTGTATACCAAGCTATCCCCAAACATAGTGTTTTAATAGAATATACATTCATTATCGCAGAATGTTGGTGGGTTAAGAGTCCATGGATGGATTAGTAGGATTCCTCCGAGTCAGGGGGTCCCACGAGGTATCTTTTAGGTCTTCAGTCATCCCAAGACTCACCTGGGGGAGGATCTATTTTCAGGTTCATTTATTTGGCTGTGAGAAGAATATCCATGGCCAAGCTCACCCACAAGGCTATGAAGAGGTCTTAGATTCTAGCTGGATGTTGACTGGAGTCATCAGTTGTATGCTTTTTGGACTTCTTAAGGCTGCTCAAATGGCAGCTTAAATTCTGTGGAAGAAGAAGAGATGGGAGGGGAGGAGGGAGTGAGAGATGAACTCTTAGTCTTTTTATAACCATTAATATCAGAAGTGGCATGTCATCACTTTTGTGGTATTCTTTAGAAGGAATCCCTTCTCGTACTCAAAGGGAGGGGATTATATAAATTCAAGAATATTAGGAGACAGGGAACTTGTCACTTCCATGATTAAAGAACTTTGTTTCCCATTGCTTTCAGACAAAACAACAACAAACCGACGTGAACAAATCAAAAGGCAGTCCTCAATTTCACCTCATCTTCACTTTTGAGCACTGGCCCTGCTAACACTCTCTTTTCCTTTCATTTCAGCTGCAGTGACTTTTCTTTATTCTCCACCTCTCTCCTCCCAGGGACTTTGTACCCTGTAAATTTGGGTTTTCTTGCCACTCCCCCCACTCCATTTTGTTAATTCTACTCATCCTCTAGATGATGGAAGTGCCTAAGCTTTTAAAGGGCATAAAATACCTGTTTCATCATCATCATTTGCCATTCAACATCCGTCTGCTTCTTCTTTTAGTAAAAACTTTCAAAGGTGTAGGTAGGTTTCAGCAAAAAGCGATTCATCCTGACCCAGGCAATTTAAAGCTATTCCCGACATCACCACTAGGGGGCGGATTGCACTGCCCAAGTTTTATGCTTTGAGCTTTGGTTATAGGTTTTTGGATGGAATAGAACACAAACGAGAAAGTTAAGGGTAGGTGCTCAGCTGCAGATGGGAAGCAGAAAGGGAAGGCAGTATTAATGCTGTAGGATAACAAAACAAAGCCAAAAAATACAATGCAAAGCAAATAAATCAGATAGGAATAGTTACTGGTGATTACAGATGTTGAAGGGATGTTGCATTAATTGTTTGAAAATTAATCATCATGGCATTGGAGAGAAGGCATTTTTGCAGAGAACACTGAGGAGGCTTTGGTGTAGGTGGGTTCTTTGCTTATAATCCATGTGTCCTTATGTCTTCCTTGTGAAAAAACTGGAGATGAGCAAATGGAAAGTTCAAGACTTTTGATTGGCAATCTGCACATGTGAATTTTGTTGCACAGGACAGCTGCAGATGGTGGGGGTGAAAGTCTGGACCATTGTTGTAGAGTCTTTGACTCTCAGATCTGACTCTTACTAGTTGGGTTACCTTGGGATAGTTACATTACTTCTCTGTGCCTTGGTTTCCTCATCTGCGAATTGAAAATAGTAATAGTCCTTTGGGGGCTGTTGTGAGAATTAGTGAAAACGGAAAACAATGCCATGGTTATTATGGGTCAGGTGTTACTCTGAGAGCTTTATGTTTGAATCCTTTAGTTCTCAGAGCTACCCTAAGTCTTAGATCTGATTGTCATTATTTATGTTGTTCCTTCATTCCTATGTTACAGTGGAGGAGACTGATGCTTAGAGTTTAGAAATTTACCTAACGTCACACAGTTGAAAGTGGCAGAACCAGGATCTGACGCCATCAGCCACCTAGAACTTTACGTAAGTTAGACTTTCAAGAGAGCTTAGACATCTTTCTGCTATTCACGGGACCCCTGCCTGGCTATCTTTGGTGGTTCAGGCGGCAGGCATCTATTTTTCATAAACTGATTTTGTGTAAGAGGAGGGAGGGATGGGGTGAAGTACGGCAGGGGAAAAACTCTCAGGTGCCCAGTATATTCAGCTTCCTGGACTAATTTTTGTTGATTTATGAGATGATTCTGGGATGTTTGCAGCCCAAGCAGCACTATTTCAAAGTCCATTTGCGTGGGCAGTCCCAGGGGATGAGGGGGAGTTGGAGAGGGACTTATCTTCATTTTTTCTGTGAAAATAGCCTCCTGCTTCCACCTCTAGGAGGAAGGGAGGCAGGGGAGGGTGACAGTGCTGTTGTGGAAACCTCTGCCCTCTCTTCTCAGCTCCTCAGCCCCTTAGCCCCTCCCCCCTCATTTGGCTCACAATCAGAAAGGATGTGTGTTTGCTTCTTGCTACCAGGTCAATATATTTCCTTCAGTAAGGACCCTGGGGCAGTGGGAGTTGGAGAATCTTCTAGAAGAATAGAATTTTTTTTTTAAGATTTACTTATTTATGCATACAAGAACTAGGGTGCAGGTCAGAGGTGTGGGGTGGTGAGAGGATTCACCAGAGACAGTGGGGAGCAGAACAGGTGGACCTACTGAAATACACTGCTGAGGTAGCAGTGGGCAAGGCAGGAGAGGTCTGCTGCGCCATGTGGGGAGCTTCCTGGCTGGGTATTGAACTCATGCTGCAGTGGTTGCGGATAGCTTCATAGTGCTGAGACTTAACCCATTGCGTCACCAGGGAGACCCTAGAAGAATTGAATTTTAACCTACAGGCAGCCCTGAAACAAGAAAATACTTCACATTATACACAGCTGTGACTTTCAGAAACAATAGAGAAAAATTTAGCGGAGGGCAGGGAAATTTCAAGAATTTTATTCACATGTGGGTGAGAGCCACATGCATCTAAAAACAATTACTGAAAAGAGGAGCATACTCACAGCCAGGTCTGGGGTTATTGGGGAAATAGGAATCTTTTTCCTTTTAATTAAACAACTCATTCTATATTATAGAAATGATATGCCAGATGTGTAGTATAGTATTTATTCTCTGGGACATCCACTTCAAATCCCTCAGAAATCTGCATCCTTGCACGACTGTTTGATTAATGTGAGAGGAAGAATCTACAGACAGGCTCCAAGTTATAATTCAAGTTCAATTTATGGCTCAATCTTGAAGCAAAATGGTAGTCAACACAAGTTTTGAAAACATACCACTGGTCAACAGTGAGATCATTATTGACTTAAAAAGGCCCTAATCTGTAGTATCTTGGTGTGCTGAACATGAATATGACCCTGAAAATTTTTTATTAGCCCTTGTTTTGAAGATATTTCATATTAATTCATTTTATATGTTTCACTGTGTAAATTTATCCAGTAGGACTGAAACAACATCCTAAATCAGCCTAGAATGATGGAATATTGCATCGCATTGCATAATACCATCAGGCACACATCATCCAGAGTTGATTGCATCATTTTCTGATGCAATGCAATACTACTGCCAGGCGGCTGCTGAAGGAAGCTGACATCAGCAGTGCACTATAGAAAGCCCTGTCAGAAAGTTTGAGCATTGAAAATATTTCAGACTTTGTGTGAGACAGTTTAAGCTACTGTTCCATAGAACTATTATTTTATCCATTTAGGCACAATACAGAACAGTAATGCCTTGAAAGTATGTTAATAGCGTGGACAATTTCTGCTCTATTTGTGGGGAAGTGACATTTGCCAACCCAAAGAAAAGTATCATTTCTCAAGTGAAGAAGGCTTATCATCTTTTCTTTGCATGCAAGGTTGGTGACCAAGGCAATCCTTGGACCCCGCATATATGCTGTGCTACATGTACAGCACAGCTTTCACAGTGGTTAAATGGCAAAAGACCATCCATGCCGTTTGCAGTCCCCATGGCGTGGAGAGAGCCAAGCAACCACATAAAAGACTGTTACTTCTGCTTGGTTCCTCCTCTTTCCAGCGGAATAACAAAGCAAAAGAAGTCGAGAATAGTCTACCCAAACATTCCGTCTGCATTGAGACCAGTTCCACATGGTGAGGGACTTCCTATTCCAGAACCTCCAGCAGAATATTCTCTTGATTCATCTGAGGAGGACAAGGGTGAGCCGACCTGTTCTTCTCCTGTTCCATCAGCATACAGTGATCCAGATTTTCACTGTGGTGCATCATCAACCCCACACAGACTAACACAGAAAGAACTAAAGGACCTGGTTCATGATTTGGACTTCTCCAAGAACAAGGCAGAATTGCTAGGATCAGGACTCCAACCATGGAATCTTCTAGAAGAAGATGTAACAACTATTTTATATCAAAAGCACCACCAGCAGTTGTAGCCTTTCATCAGAAAGGAAAGTACTCTGGTATTCTGTTCCAATATTGAGGGCCTCATGAATGCCTTAGAAATCACTAGTGACCCACAAGAATGGAGACTATTTTTTAGACTCTTCGAAACTGAGTCTTAAGGCTGTGCTTTTGCACAATGGAAACCATCTTCCATCTATTGTATTCCTGAACAGCTGTACAAGAGACAAGCAAAGAAATCTAAGAAGTAGTCTATGACTTGATTTTTTTTCCAGGTATTAACCATAGGCCTATTACTATTGGCATGCATTTTGTGATTAAACATCCATTTATTGCAGATTACAAAAAAGAACCCTAGAGCCAAAATTAGAATTTGACTGTCATATTCATGTTGAGCACATACAAATTGATAGGAAATGACTAATTTTATTTCAGTAACATCACTTTTGTAAAAATTTGTTGACCGGTGTACTCTGTTAGGAAAGTACTTAATGTCTTTCTATGGAATTTGCTTCAAGAATAGAAAATACAGAAATAAGTGTTGTTTAAAATCCATTATTTGTCATCTTTTATAACTGAGGGATGTGTTCCCCCAGAGGAGAAGTCTGTTCTGGAAGCCCCCATGCATTCACGATATGGGCGTGAATTTGTGCTCTTGGGTACCTAGACAGTATCTTTTAATCTGGTTTTGTATGATGCCCAGCCCCTACTGGGTGTAGCAAATACTCCACTGATGTTCTTTGAAGATACTGATGTTGGTGATTTCCTTTTATTCGCTCACCAGAAAGCACGTTTGGAAAATATATCTAACTCTCCTAAGAACAAATGACCCCGTGAGATGGGAAAGATTGAGAATCCCTTACTACAGATAAAGATCAGAAGGATGGGTACCCAGCCTGAGAGACTGGGTAAATGTCAATGTTTACTGTGGTTGCTACAAATTAGCATTATTTCCATGAAATTTGTGGTGGTCTGGTCAAGGTTAATAAATTTGTCTTTCATTTATCACTGGCCTGCTGAAGATGTGGAACAATAAACCCTCATTTCTGCCCCCTTTATTATTTTTTTAAAAGATCTATTTATATATGCATACAAAGCCAGAGGTTCAGGGGGTGAGAGGATTCACCAGAGACAGAGTGGGGAGCAGAGGAGGATCTACTGAGATACACTGCTGAGGGGAGCAGGGGGCAAGGCAGGAGAGGTCTGCTGCGCCATGTGGGAAGCTCCCTGGCTGGGAATCAAACTCAGGCTGCAGTGGCTGCTGATAGTTTCATGGTGCTGAGACTTAACCCCTTGCACCTCTAGGGAGGCCCTTCTGCTCCATTCTTTAGATCTAATAACAATAATTGTGGAATATGGTAAGCAACAGTAGGGAGGGGGAGCCAATGTGGAAAATGACCCCAAGGAGCAGTTTGCAAATATTCTCTCCGATTGTGAAGATTTTGCTTGAGAAGGAGTTTTCACATCATCACCCGTCCCTGGTGGTGTACACTGGCTCAATGCTGAGGGTAAACAGGAAGTGATGACCACAGTTTGAGAAGCCTTATTAGAGGTATACAGAGAAATGATTAGCAAGGTTGGATCAGAAATGCTTCGAGGGTGTCCTCCAGCTTTGCATGCTTTCCCAGAGTGATTTTTAAAATGGGAAAGCTCGAGGCTCTCAGTATAACAAGGACATCTAAGATGCACGGGGGGCTCGGGTTTGTGGATGATGTAGGTCCCACGGAGAAATCAGTCCAACGCTGGATATCTTTGTTTGGATTTGTACAGTATTTGTCAGGTGGGATTTGCAGCTCAGAAACTAAGCAGTTAGTCTTTCATTGGATGCTGAAAGGTCAGGAGTGGACAGACAGGCAGGCAGCTTTCTTTTGCACGGAAGTTTGGAGGCTGGGAAAGCTTGACTCTGGAGACCCGAGTCCAGTTGAAAACAAGGTCAAGAGATGTAGTTAAATAGATCCAAAAAAATTAACAGTGGAATCAGCCACCAAAGTTTTACTATCAGTTTGCTTTCCCGGAATTCTTTTTAAAAATGGAAACTTACAGTTAACAGTAGAGCTTAAGCTGCTTATTAAAGATAAACAAATTTGGATGAATCTGGAGATGAATCTCATATAAAGAACACTAGATTGGATGTAGACCATTGAGCTATGTGAAAATCAAAATCAGTGCCAAGGGGAATTCTCTCTGGAATGGAATGTCCTTCTTTGTAAGTGTACAGGCCTGGGCTAGATGATGTCCAAGGCGATGCTTCGTACTGGAGTCTGTGATTGAACTGTGACATTGCACATGTTCTCATCAGTGTGGAGCCCAGCTGTAGTGCAATAGGACTCAGTTTTGCACCATGGTGGGGGACACCGATGCAGACACTAATGTATTGGAGGAGCAGTAATCCCAAGGGAAACCACACCTTAATTTGCAAATGAAAGTGCAAACACAACATCACATGCAAAGACAATTTTGGTTGAAAGGTTTACAAATAAAGGTTTAAAACACAGCCCTTTAAAGCACTGAACTAGCCACTGTTCAGTGCATGACAATGTAGTGGCTTATGTAAAGTGCCACCTTACAAGTGATTGGGGAGAATGATAAAAGAAAAGGGGATGTAAAGGCAGGAAGAATAGTCTGGAAAGAAGGAAGGAAGGAAAGAAAGAAGGGAAGGCAGGAGGGAGGGAGGGAGGGAAGGAGAAAGGGAGGAAGGAAGGAAGGGACAGGAAATAGAAGAAGATGAGAAGGGAGGAAGGGTGAAGGTGCTGACAGCTCTGGGTAAGGGTGTCTGAGAAGGGCTTTGGAACCAATGGGCTTGACCCTCAGCTCTGTCTTCTACTAATTGTTTGACTTTGGGTAGTTACTTTGCCTCTCCGATCCTTAATTTCCCCATCCATAAAATGGGATGATAATGTTTAACCTCTTAATTTCCTTACCAGACAGCATACTTCATGGTGCTATAAAATGACAGCTAGGGCGCTTGATCCAGCACCTGGCCAAATGCCTCAGTTGTTCCTTGTGATGGTGATGACGGTGGGAGTCAGGGTGGTGAGAAGGAAATGGTACAATGTATCTGAATTTCTTTGAACAATCTCTGGCATCTGGTAAGCAGTAAATGATAGACAGAAAAAGAAGACAAGATTAAGATCTAATGAGAATGTATAATGACGGCCTCTATTTTCCGAGTACCCTGAAGTCACATACAGCCTAGCGAGGTTGGGTTACCACTTTCACTTGATGGGTGGGAAGCAGAGGCTTAGACCCATAGCCTGAATGCCATGGAGAGAGCCCCACATTCAAAGATTCTGTTCACCTACACAAACAAGTCTACACTCTCCTGCCATATTGTGGGCACCGCCTCCCGCCCTTTAGTTTTCATAGTGTATTCACTTATTTACAATAACCCTGAGTTATGGAAAATCCCAGAAAGAGGATCTGACTCATAACTCCCAAGATTCTGAAGCCCACTCTTTCTACACTAAGAACACACAGATGAGCATTTTGTAAACTAAATATATAGCACTCTGCAGACCAGCCCTGTCTGTTGGAAATACAATGTGAGCCAAAAATATGAGACACATATGTGATTTAAAATTCTCTAGTAACTGTGTTTGTGAAAGTAAATAGAACCTAGTGAAATTAATTTTAATACTTTTTTTATTTGCCCCAATACATCCAAAATGCTTTTACTTAAATAGGTCATCAATTAAAAAATTGACTAATGAGATTTTTTATATTTTTCCCATTGTGTTTAGTCTTTGAAATCCAGTGTATATCTTATACTGACAGCCCATCTTAATTGGGAATTGTCATGTGTTCAGCTGTTTGAAATTCACCCATGCCTAGTGGCTGCCATGGTGGATAGTGTAGCTTTGGACAATCGCTCTATCAGTGTGAATGATTCACCAAGTTATGGAAGGCGTTGGAGCTGTAGTCACAGCAAGATGGCCACAATGTAACAAAATGGGAAAATGTCATCAAAGATTTTAAGAAAAAACCCTGTCTGAAATTTTGGATTATATTTTCTAAATCTATAAAGAATAGAAGGGTCTGAATTATTTTGCTCTTAAGAATAAATTTATTTGTTCACTCAAAATAGGAATTTAGAAGCTTTTGCTTTTTTATAAACAAATTTTTAAAAAGGTAGTTAAACATTTACATGAGACAGAAGGCGAAACTTAGAATTCATTTACCAGGTATTTAGGGAACACAAAACAGGGAGATGGGAGAATGAGAATTGTGAGGATGTCATCGAAGTCTTTTATCAGCAAAGCTGTCACTTTTCAGACACATAATCTGACAGGCACTATGCTGAGTTTGCTTTGGTCGAGAGCTTCCATTTGTAAGTAAATTTTATGAACTCTGCTCAGAAATTCATGGGAAAAGGCAAGAGACAATATCACAGGCTTCTGTCTCTTTTATTTACTTATATCCCATGGACCAGATGTCAGGACTCTTAAATTTGGAGATTTTTAAGTCCCACGATGAACTAGATAAAACTTAGAGTTGACAGAAAGGGCCAAGGAGTTTCAAGAAAATGTTAAACCTCTGACATCCAGAAGCCACAGTTACATAATACTTCCCTGGAGTGCTTAATCATTCCAGAGAGTTTCAAGGGTGTTTGCAGATCTATACTATCATCAGCTCCATGTTTATATTCCTAGTTCAACCAACCAAAATCCATGCATGTGCCTGGCTTGCATGTAATAACTTTAGTATATAGCTAAATACATTGTATCTACAGCAAAATATATTTTTTTATATTCCTTGCTTGCTTTTTTTATCAACACCATTGCGTTCTCAAACTCTCCTTACTTTTATTATAATTCTTGAACAATTAGAAATACTAGTAATTAAATGGCTGCAATCTGCCTGTGTAGAATAAGAACATTTCAATTCTATCAGTATGGGTGTTAATTATTTTAGGCAAGCTGTCATTTAGGCTTTCTAAAGTGGATTTTGTTCTTGCAGTCAAGAACATTGCTTAGTGCAGAATTAATTAATCATTATAAATATAAAACCTGCAGAATCAGCGCCTGTGTTCAGAAAGGTTTCAAGAGGCAAGGTTGAAAGAGTCAATAGGTTGCTGAAGAGAATCTGATGTTGTGCCCCCCAATCTGATAAAAGACAAACTATGGGCTTCATTTTTATGGTGACCCTCATTTTAAGGATCAGCTCAAAAATTAGAATGTCTACTTTTTGTGATATAGAATTGTTTTTTTTTTTAAGACTCTTCTTTTAAAGTGATTTTCAAAAGCAAAATTGAGGAGGGAGTGACTGGACATTGGAATTTGCTTTGGCTCAGAAATGTTTTCCTCATCATCTCCTCCTTCCCCAAATTTCCTTTTCTTCATGTTAGGGTGAGTAATACACATGTCTCTTATGGACACTTAAGAAATGTTCTATCAGTGACCGCGGTAATTGTCTTCCTTCTATGAAGGTATATAGTCATACCTATACAAGGGTAAAAGCTCATATTTTCCAATGCTTTCCCACCCATTTTTAATTATTTTATTATAATGCCTCTACAGTATGTTGTCCTTTCTCTGCTCTGCAATCAGAGCAAAATTCAACCAAATTATATTGGAATACATTGACCATCACACAGAGATTATGCCTATTTGGTTAAGGAAGCCAACTGGCCAACAATATGATGGTCACTCTAAGTGCTTTCAATGTAATCGCCTTGGCTAAGCACTTTATATGTCATTGTCTCTTTTAAATCTCACCACTCAGAAGCAACAGATGCTACTAGTTATGGAAAATTTGTTCAGCTTTTTATATAACTATATATATATATATATATATATATATATATATATATATATATGATTTTCAAAAATTTCAAATAATTCATTTATTTGAAAATATGTATTAAGAACTGTTTTCCCTCCCAAGTTATTCTCCTAAGCACTTGACAAAGTCGCGGCTTCTCCATCTTCCATGTCTAGACAGACCCCTGAGTATCTTATCACCTGCAGATTCTGAGTCAGCAGACCTGGGTAGGAACATGCAGAATCCACTCTAAACGATTCTGGGCTATTAGTAGACACTTTGGCTCTCCCAGAAGAGAACCAGGGGGCATATATATATGTCTTTTGGGGTCCACACCTGCATATGACAACCTCTTCTGTTCTTTCTTTGGTAATTGAAGCCTCGACCTGCTTCTGGGCAGTTGGAGAATGAAAAGCATGGAGCAGCCTATTCAGCAGGGCATGAATTATGCAAGCACCCACCATTTTTTTAAAGTTTATTTTAAAAGATACCATTTTATGATTTGTATCACTACAATTATGCATCTAATGGGATTTTAATTGATTTTGTATCCAATTAAAGAAAACCTATTTTTAAAGCACATCTCAGCAGCTGCCACTTGGAAGTCACGCCAGGATGGCACAGCCCAGGCCCCGCGAGCCTCCTTGGGCCTCATTTTTTTTTTTTTAAGATTTTATTTTATCCATACATACAAGCTGGGGTACAGGCCAGAGGCGCGGGGCAGTGAGAGGTTCACCAGAGACAGAGTGGGGAGCAGAACAGGCAGATCAGAAGTACACTGCTGAGGGGAGCAGCGGGCGAGGCAGGAGAGGTCTGCCAGGCCATGTGGGATTCTCCCCGCCGGGCGTCAAACTCACATTGACGCTGCCGATAGCTCCACAGTGCAGCGCTCAACTGCTGCACCACCGGGGAGGCTCTCCTTGGGTCTCACTTGGTGATCAGCAGAGGGGACTGGCGAGTGACCTACATTTAATATTCTTACAAAAAATGGTCTTGATGTGTTTTGTGCTTCTTAAGATTATTTCCATGCCCTCATGATATAAATAACCATTTTTACTAGAGAGCGTCCTGTGGTCTTTTGGGTAGAAGTTATTGGTTCTGGTTTGGGGAAAGGGACATTTTTCTAGGATGCAGTGCCCCTTTGTCCATATATTATGTCTGTAAATTATGATTTTTTTCCCCAAAGTCACATATATTCTGAACTCCTACAGAGGACTGTTTCAGATCATTAACTTTTTCCTAGACTTGGTTCAGTTCCATTACTCACAAGCCTAAGCGTTTTAATGGCTCCTCCTTGTCTGTTGAATAAACTCTATAATCCTGGCTCTTCACAGTGTGGTCTAAATCTAAACTTATGTCAGACTCTGCTACTTGCTCTGTCTCCCCCACCCCTCACAGGGGTGCTGTTTTCACTGCTCTTGTTCTTTCCGCCCAGAGTAAGTCCTTGAACTGTGAGACTTGAAGACCTTTTAAAAATCTAGTCTAAAGCCAACAGAAGCCATGTGGGATGGGGAGCAAATTGGTGACAGGGGAGAGCAGGGCACCGCCCCCCCCACAAAGTCCTTTCATTGATTACGTATGTAGGCAGTTCAAAACAGGTGGAAAGTCCCAGAATTTCAGGTAGAAAATCTAGTACCTAAATCTCAGCAAATATTAGCTCCTAAAACTAATATTAGAGGTGCCAACTTCAAATGCTAATCAACTGTAATCTAGTGGAGCTCTTTATCCTTTGCATTTTATTTATTAGTGGCTTTTATTTTTTAATAAAATTAAAAAATAAAATTTATTTTTTCTACATATTTACTCACCAAATATTTATTTTGATGTGTCTCTGGCTCCATACGAGCAACAGGGGATACAAAAGTGGACAGACAGGGACTGAGGGGCATGGCCATGAGCGTTCACAGCCCCGGGGTATGATGGTCTTCTCTTGTTTTCCCTCCTTCTCTTGACCAGGTATGGCGGGTGCAGGGGAGGCCTTGATACAGGTGATGGGAAGGAAGCTGTGCTCTTTGTTGTCTCAGAGAACACAGAGAGGACCAGGGCAAAATGGAAAAGAAAAATGGGGACTCCCAGCAGTTAAACAAGGAATCTTTAAGAAGCATAATTAGACTGGCAATTTAAAAAAGTCTTCAGTGTTCAAACGTCAACATACTGCAACTCTACTCAATTTAAGGTGAACTTTAACGGAGGTGAGAAATCCTTGACTAACCCTTGTCTTGGCTGTGCACGTATACCAGACATTTAGAGAAGCCCACTCTATTCCAGAGAGCCAACCCCCTGCACAGGCCCAAGGAGCCACACAGCTGTAACTGCTTTATTTGGTCGCCTGATGCTTCCTGCCAGAAGCGAAGGTCACATTTTCCAGGAACCTGGTTGACTGGGAGAGGAAATGATTTTTCCCTTCTATTTCCAAAGATGGGTTTTTACACATGAAGAGGCAAATCTGCTGTCAGAGGTCAGTGTTGCTATGGATTGTGGAGAAGGCACGCCTACACATGGCCTGAGGGAGGTTAATGCTGGCAGGAAGGAAAACCAAGACCTCTGGACTCTAGTGTTGTTCAGATCAGAGGGAGAGAGAGAAAGAGAGAAGAAGGGAGAGGGAAGAAAGAGGAAAGAAAGAGAGGGAGACAGAGGGAGAGAAGGAGAAGGAAGAAGGAAGAAAGGAGAGCAAAGGGAAGGAAGGAAGGAAGGGGACAAAAGGGAAGGAAGGAGAACATGAAATAAAATGACCACAGCCCTGAGTGTAGAATGTGTTTACTTCATGCTGATGGGCAGTAGCATAGTTGTGGCTGATGAAAATTCCTACAGGGTAGGGATTAAGGTAGTTTTATAGAGTCTCCAAAATTTCAGTGAAGTCTGGAGATGACACTTTTGAAGCCCCATGTCTCCTCAGGTTGTGGGGATATATTGTTGAGAAGACTGGTTGACTGGGAGGGGATTGGGGTGAGCGTGAGGCTGGGCATTCTGTGATTTTAGAACGGGAAAGGGCTCTCAGACCACAAATGTGTGTGTGAGTGCCAGACCCAAAAGACCCATCCAGTGAGCCAGCTGGTCACTTAGTCCTCAAGGAAGGGCAGTGAGGCCTATGGGTGGGGTGAGGTAAGTAGATAGATCAGACAGTTGCTCCTTTCATGACCTATCTTAGATGAGGTACCATGAGATACCATGAGGCAGGCAGAACCCTCTGAGATTTTTACATCAAATCTAACTAAGGGGAGGGAGTAGGGAAGAGGGTGGCTAGAGATCCTGCAAACAAGAAAACAAACCACACAAAAAAGAGACATTCTAGAAATCTATTGAAGCTCAAAAAGTTAAGAGGAAAGAAATTAAGTTTCAATGAAAAAGAGAAAACAACCTCAAAATGGCACGATTGACTCTGTTGGCCACCCAAATATAGGTATCAGGGCTGACAAATACATTGAATTGAGTTATGTAAAAACAGTTATATGAGTCAAAGTGTGTAAACTTCATCCCACTCTGTCCTATTTCAAATGTCACTTCCTCCATGAAATGTTCTCCATTTCTTTGCTTGAATGCTTTCTTTACTCATATAGAACTTCCCAATATAATCTACTTTCAATTGGTTTATTCATAGGAATTGCTAACTTTCAGAGAATCTTAGAAAGGACCCATCATTTAAAACTATTTTCTCCCCCACAAGAGAAAACAATCTTTGAAGGCAGAAAAAGCTTTCCTTTGTTTTTATAAAGCTTTAGGCAAGTGTCAGTTGTTGCTCCTTTTAGGTATAATCAGTGTGTTTAACACACAATGCAAAAGCACTCCCTTGTCTCTCCTGTAGGACAGAGGAAACAATGTTATCTTGTAGTGGGCAGTGCTGACTCTTCCCTCAACCTATCTTAATTTCTTTGAAAGGGATCCATCATTCTGGGTGACACAGAATCAGGCAGAACCACAAACAAAGTTTTTAAATTATGCATCTCTGTTGTTGAAACTCACCTGGACTGGCTTAGTCCTGGTCTACTGGGAGTTGAATGATAAATTTCTAAAACTGACTGACTCAGCTGAGCTAAAGTTCACACCCTCAATGGAAACAGCGATTAGATGACAAGGAAAAGGCTAGTTTTATTTCTGGTTAAGTTTCAATTTAAAAAAAGCAGGTATATATTATGCTTTTATTGATCTTTTTGCCATTTTTTGCCTATTGGCATTTATAACACTGTCTTTATGTTGTTGTGTTATTGTGTCCTCACCTAAAACTTGAGAGTAGGATTTGAAAATATAAAAGACAGGTAAGTTACACTGCAATACACAAAGTTACATCTTAGATTTGAGTCACTGTGTTGTTTCTGCTAGGTACAGAGAGCAATGATTAGCTGCTCAAATTTTTTTTTTCTTTCTCTTTCCTCTTTTCTAAGAACTACCCACAGAAGGGATTGATGATAAGGTTCAGAAAGGACCGATCGCTTTGTTCCATGTGGATTCTTCACAGAGTCCTAGAGTCACTAATTCCCTCCCTATAACATTACTTTGCTTTATTTCTAGACTTGTCAGTTATTTTAAGTTCAGACATTGTTCCTTTTTTTATTATTGATTTTCAGTGATTTACAAATCTCTTAACATTGGAGGTACATTTTCATACATCCACATGTGCCCATGCTTCACTCACTCCCCACCCTTACTCTTGTGGCCAATTCCTTCCCCGAGCCTCTCCTTCTTCCTTCATCCCCTCCAGTAACCAGTATATTTTCAACAGAGTCTAAGATATTATTATTGCCATACCTTGCCAGTATGCATTCTTTGGTTATTTATATTCCACAAATAAGTGAAATCATCCAGTATCGGTCCTCACTTTCTGTATTATTTCATTTAGCATTAAACACCTCACCATCTATCCATTTTGTCCAAAAAGCATTATTTTTTTAATACTTGAGTAATATTTAGACAGTGTTTTTCATTTCACATGCCTAGACACTGACTTCCATCAGGGAAAAGTAGTGTGTTTTATTAATAATCTCTCCTCTCCTTTGGAGAAGTATAACTTTTCTGATTAGTGAGACAGGGAAGACAGTGCTAAATGTATATAGTTGAATCCAGTCCTAGTTTCTCCTTTTGGATGAAAACACCCACAGCATGGGTGATTGGGATTTTGGTGTACATAGGTTTAGACATGAAGATCAGGGATTAAGCATGGTCTTTGAATGAAGGACTTGAGTTCTAAATTTTCCTACTAACAAGGAAAAAAGCATGTTGTCCTAAGAAACTGAGTATCTTGTCTGATCTACATGCCTAAATTCTCCCTCTGGAGAGTCTTCCCAAGGTCTAAGACAGTTTGGGGTCTGTACTGGGAAGTTCGGAGATGGCCACACGCTTGACCTATGTTGAGAGAGAAACTTTTCTCCCTTCCACATTTGACTTTAATAAAGAGAATAAGGAACTTTAAAGGATCTAACTTTTTGTTCCCTTCTGAAGAAATGGATGTAGGAAATAGGTGTGATTATTTATGATCCCAAACCCAAACATATATTAAAGAGTTTATCCAGTATAAAGTATGATTTAAAATACAAAGGAAGAATTTAGAAAGTGAAAAACTGCATCAACCTTGGAGTCAGCCCTGAATTCAAATCATACCTCTTTGACTAAGAAGTTATTGACCCAATTACTCACCTATCAGAGACTCCAATGTAAATTATTGATACCAACACCAATCTCACAGGATTGTAAAGATTAAATGATATAAAATGTATAACTTCATTATCTCTCTATATTACTAAGACTGGCATATAGTAGAACTCTACTGTGAGTTATTGTCCTCATTTCTCTTCTCCTGAACAAGGAACATTTATTTATCTCCCCCCCCACCTCCACACAATCACACCCTCTGCACATTCATAACCCTTTTCCACTTCATCATAATCACTTGACCTATTGCTGGGAGAGGAACATGTTTGTTGGGAATGCAGACCACCTAGTACAACATCTATCACATGTACACACAACAAATTATGCTGTTTTTTTCTTTTCTTACCAATACAGCCCCATTGAAATTCTGAGTTTTTCCTTATGATACACCTGCATTTTAGAATGTGATAAAAGTTATTTTAAAAAAATCACTCTTCTCAGAAATAGCAAAATTATGAAACTGCCTCACAAGAATGAGAAGACTTTGTGTTACAAAATTTTATAGTTATTACCTTTGAAACTGTCTTGTTTGCTGGGCTTGCTCCATGTAATTTCCCTAATAATTAGCAAAGGCTTGTGTTTATAGTGGTTTTATATTTTTCTTTCTTCTATAGAACAATATAGAAAAATAGAATTATTTTCTTTTATCAGCATTACCACAAAAAATATGACCTCAGTGGGTTATAAAAACCATATAGAAACACACAAAAAACCTATTTAAATGTGTCATTGTTGTGGGCTGGGACTGTATTGATTAATTATTTCATTCAGTTCATATTTACTGAGCTCAACTCCACAAGTCCCATGGGTACGTAGGTCATGAGATGAATGAGATTTACACCCTCTCTTTAAGAATCTCCTGGTCAAAAGAGAAAGAGAAGTGTAGGGTGGTGGGCACAGAAGACATCTTGGTATCAATCAATGCTCAACCAGAAAAACAGGATCAGTAGGGGATGCATATTTAGGGTTTATTAAAGGGTTGTCTTATGCAACTGTGGGGATTGTCTTGGCAAGTTCAAGGTGTATTGAGTTGATCATGAGGTCCTGCTGGAACTCATGGATTCAACCTGAAACCACTATTTCATCAGGGAAGCTCTAGGAGAACCTTTCAATGGATGTAATCAGATTTATTGACATTACCTACAACAAGGTCTCTTAAAGGCAGCTGATAAGGACTTCCATTTTCTCTACAAAATACTTTCAAGCAACAGCTAAAATAGTATTTGATTGAATGACATAGAGTGAAAGTCAGCCAAATTGACACATAGAGTTGATCATATATGGAATCATATATTATATATGGAATCCTCTTAAGTCAAAGATCTAATATAGAGCTCTTCCAAAATTGTAGATGTCTTGTGAGCAAATGTGAGAATCTGTTCCTTAAAGTATAAATGAGATTATTTAGTATTTTCCAGCTACTGGTTCTCCCATGCCTTCAGAGGTTCAGGACTCTTGCTGCTATGTGTTTAGGGAGGAATTAGTGGAGAAATGAGTTTTTATCCATGTGTATGTAAAGTGGAAGAAAAACACAAGTATATAGTGTTAAAAAAGAAATACAAATGATCACTTCCAATAAAACACATTTCTTTGTTATTAGATTATTTGAATGTATTTGAGTTTCTCTTTCCTGAAGTAGGTTATGTGGAACACAAGTTTCATAAGTTGAGAATCCTGCTTTCAATATTATCTATGTACAGATCTGTCTTTATATACAAAACTTGTATTTTATAATATATGTAAATGTATGCATATGCACTTCTGTGTAAATAAATATTTTACAGATATTTGAATTATATGCACTTATATATTTGTATATGAAGAAATTATTATAATCAAATACATAGGAGAGATGTTGGAACACATTTAAAAAGTCTTCGCTGTTAGATTTTCCTGAGTCTTTAATTTGTTGACAGCGATGTTATTTTTGAGATGGAGATGTACAATTTAATTTAGGTCAAACATGTTTGGTCACAAGACACCTTTATTCATTGTCTAAATCTTTGGCTTATTATTCATTGCAATGCACCTTTAATATCTGTGCAATAAAACATTGTTTATAGACTGGGGATTGGGGTAGGCTAGCTACTCATATTGAACTAAAATTCTGTCATAGCATGCTGGAAGTGGAAGGGTTGTCAAATCCAACAACTCCTCCAATGGTTAACACTTTTATTTTCCTTCAATCACACAGCTGGTCAATACTTCATATATAAAAGAAACTCTGAGTGTGACAACATGATCCATCATATTGTCTTCATCATTATTTTGATAATGCTATTTGTCATTGTCAGAGGTCTCCAAGAACCAAAAAAAATTTTTTTTTTCTGAAAGAAAAACCAACAGACTAGGAGAGAAAGTAATGCGAAGAAATGTAGTCCACCAAGTGTTCATTGAGGGTCTATTATATGCACAGCATGTGGAACTCACCACCCTCTGCCTAGGAAGATGGACATGCCCCAAGCTAATTAATGTAGTGGATTGCGAGTCATGTTCAGTCACAAACAAATCAATATACTCAAGTGGCTTCTACCATTTCTTCCAATTGTACATTTGTCTGTACGGGGTGGGGTTGGGTGGTCATTATTATTATTGCTATTATATATGTTAAATATTATAAAAGGTAATCACTTTTGAAACGTACTTTCTTGGTGGGTATGATTTCACCTAATTGAATAAGACATTAAGGGAAATCTATATGCAGTGGAAAGAGCTTGAGGAGACACTCCGTGGTATAGAAGAGTGTAGGGGTGGCCTAGGAAACTGAATGTTAAATAGGATCAGACCATGTGGTGAGTGTTGGATGGAAGATGGGAGGTTCTTTGTGTTGAATTGTCCCTCCCCCTTCAACCCCCAACCCCATTTGTGTGTTGAAATTCTATTACCCAGCCCCTTAGAAGATGATCTTACTTGGAAATAGGGTCTTGACAGACATAATCAAGTAAATTGAGGTCATTAGGGTGGGCGGATTTCTGGTGTCCTTAGAAGAGGAGATTTGTCTTTGTCTGATCATTTGGTTTCTTTGCATTCCACATATAAGTGAAGCCATCTGGTATCTAGCTCTCTTCTTCTGGCTCATTTTGCTTAGCATAATCCCTTCCTGTTCCATCCACATTGCCACAAACAGAACTAGTTTATATTTTCTAAAACTGCAAGAATGACCCTTGAAAGCAGACCATATATCTGAGAGAGTCAGTAGGGGTGGGGAAAGAAGAGGGGGGAGAGTAGAGAGCAGGAAGGGGAGGAGAACATGGTGGTGGGTGGCGAAGGACTGTGGGCACCTTCGTAGTAAGAAAACCATGGTGGCTGCAACTGAGGAGAGAAATTCTTTACTGTGAAAAAATAAACAAGGATTATTTAAATTAAAAAATAATTTAAAATTAAAAAAAGAAAAAGTATAAACTTAAAAAAAAATGAAAGATTCAGACACAGACACACATACACACAGAGGGAGATGATATAGTGAGACATGGGAAAAACAGCCATCAAGAGAGGCCTAAAATAAACCCTCTTCCTGGGCTCTCAAAAGGAACCAACCCTGTCAACACCTGGATGTGGGACTTCAAGCTTTCAGAACTCTGGATAGCAAACTTTTGCTGTTTCAGTCGTCCAGTCTATGGGACTTTGTTGGGCAGCCCTAGGAAACTCACAGAGGAAGAAATGTAAATTGGGTTAGCTGAGGAGAGCCCTTCAACACTTGAGCAGTGGGGAGCTTCTGAGGTTGTCTGAGTTAGAGTTGCCTGGTCAAAGGTACCTTAACAAGATAACTTTGCAGCCAAGTAGAAAAACTTTAGGTTGGAGGAGAAAAGGGCAGCAGCAGGAAGCCAGAGCCTGGGGTTACTTCAATGGACCAGGTGAAATATGGCCAGAGCCTCAATTAGGGCTGGAGCTTTGAGTGGGATTTGTGAGACTTTGCACAGTGAAGCCTGAGCAGCTATCAGGCCACAGCTAGCAAAGACGAAGAAATCAAAACAGCCATCAGATCTGTAGTTGTCGTCTCTTTAGATTGAGCACAAGAAGGTAAGAATACCTGGGTCAAAAGGCAATGGATTGGGCCTCCCTGGTGGCACAGCGGTTGAGCGCTGTGCTGTGGAGCTGTCGGCAGCGTCAATGAGAGTTCTACGCCCAGCCAGGGAGAATCCCACATGGTGCGGCAGACCTCTCTGGCCTCGCCCGCTGCTCCCCTCAGTAGTGTATTTCTGATCTGCCTGTTCTGCTGCCCACTCTGTCTCTGGTGAACCCTCTCGCCGCCCCATGCCTCTGGCCTGTACCCCAGCTTGTATGTATAAATAAATAAATCTTAAAAAAAACAAAAAGGCAATGGATTAGTTTTGGATACAATACTCTCCTGGGCTACAGGCCTTGCAAGTACACTGTTGCATTCATTTTATTCCTCCTCTGTTTTACCCCATTCACTGGCTTCCTCTGGGGTCTGTGAACATGTCAAGTTCTTTGCCAATTGGGACCTTGGCATTTGCAAATCTCACTGTCTGGGAGACTGTGTGGTACTCCCGCTCTCCCGTCACCTGGATGCTTCATCCCAATTCTTCCAGTAGAAGGACCCTATCCACTCCTTTGAAAGGTTTTACGCCTTCCTGAGCATTCTGCCTCTGGTCCCTGTAGGGCCTCACCCTGTTTATTTTCCCTCAGAGCATTTCTCATGCTCACAGTCAGACGATGGTGACCACATGATGATGAGGAGGGCGATGAGGAGGTTTGTTTATTATTAGCCTCTCACTTTCTGCTCCCCACCCCCAAATATAAGGTTAGTTCAAACATAGGGACCTTGCCTATCTCTTTCTCCTTCTTTTCACTGGAATCTAGCACAGCCTCTGGCACTTAGTAGGTACTCACTAAGTATTGGCTAATGAGATGACAGAACTACTATGTTTGAAACTGAAGTATAGCTTTGCAATTTTCTAAAAGTTGAAATCACTTCAGTATTTTATATCATTTCACTTTACTCAAAATGAATGATGCCTTGGGTTAATACATTTACAATTAAACAACATCTTTAGTAGTTATGATTTTAGAAAAACAAAATTTCAGAAGATGTAACAAAAATCAGTGAATTATGACAAATGCGAGACTTTGATTTTACAGCTGGTCATAGGAAATATTTTATATCATTACCACTTTTAAAAGGACAAGGCAGTAGAAAAGGGACTTCCTGGTTATATATGTTGTTCACTCTTCCTTCTCCAGCTCGGTGAGTCTGATTTGCACCAGGTTGGGCAGCAAACAGCAGCCGAGGCACCCTCTGACCTGTGGGTCACTTAAGCATTTAGACACCTGATGGCAATCTTTCATTAAATTTGGTCAAGCAGCAGCCACTCTGCCAGGTAGGAGAGAACACACATTATTTTTCTTCAGCAATCTTCATACCAAGTATCTGAAAATGTTTCCCAGGGACAGACAAAACTGAAAGTTTAATGATTTCCCAGTTGCATATAGACGCTCTCTTCGAGGGCAAATTACGTGGGTGGATGAGCTCAAGGAAAAGTAAAGAGAAGAGGAGGGAGAATGAAGTTTATGCATGGTCCAGTTCTATGTGGGGACTCGGTCAGACTACACAGAGGAAGCAGGACGTGATTCTAATGGACGGGAAGCATGTTCGGGAGATTTATGTTGTGTTAAAATGTGGTGTGACCTAGTGAGTCCTCCCTCCTCCCTTCTTCCTTGGTTTCTCTCCACTGCTTTTGACCAGGCTCAGGCCGGGAATAAGAAATACAGTTTTGTTAGAAAGTTGGATATTTCTGCCCAGCAAGAATGAAAAGGACAAAATTGAGTGAGAAATTGTATTCGTATCTCTCCATCTCTCCACTCGTTCATTGGGTCAACATGTTCTGTGACCCAAGTAGCATCCTGTTAGAAAGTACTTTTATCAAGTACTTACTATGTGCTCAGGTTGTGCAAAGTACCTTAACTGCACTTGTTTCCATGTGATGAAGAAAGAATGAAAGGAGTTAATAAGCTGCCCAAGTGATTTTGCAGGTAGGTGGCAGAGTGTAGAGATGTAAACATCTTTTAAGACTTCTCTTCATGCCTCATGCAACTCCAAACCCCAGTTTACAGACCACACATGAATTGCCTACATATCCAACTTAATCATGTACTAATGCTGGTGATTTTAGTAATGAAGCAATTTGGCTCTCAATTGGAATATGACAATCTTCTTTTATATTATTTTAGAGTTGGTGTGGAAGGGAGACCAATAAGTATAAGGCAGTGTGAAAAATGTTATGATTCAATCAGCATATCTTTCTAATGACTGCTATTTAGTAGATTTTTTTTTAAAGCACATTCATTTACATAGTATAGAGCAGGGATTATGAGTTCAGAAGTTAGAAAGTCTTTTCCGCTGTATGACCTTGGGAAAGTTATCTAGCCCGTCAGAACAGTTTCCTCATAAATAAAGCCTGGATTCCAATGTCTATTTCAAAGTTGGGCTGTTTGTATTAGATAAGCTAATGTATACCAAATAGTACATAGTAGGTCATAGTGGAAACTTTTATTAGTTGTATTGATACCAATACTATATATGACATGTCAGATGAGCACAAAGGGAGTACTTATTTTTAAAGATTTATTTATTTATTCATACAAGCTGGGGGGTAGGCCAGAGGTGTGGGGTGGTGAGAGGATTCACCAGAGAGAGAGTGGGGAGCAGAAAAGGCAGATCGACTGAAGTACACTGCTGAGGGGAGCAATGGGCGAGACAAGAGAGGTCTGCTGCTCTATGTGGGAATCTCCCTGGCTGGGTATTGAACTCGTGCTGCAGTGGCTCTGGATAGCTTCATAGTGCTGCACTTCACCCGTTGTGCCACCAGGGAGGACCACAAAAGAAGTACTTTTAACAGCCTAGCGGGTGGGTGAGGGGGGTTCCCCACAGCTGAGGAACAGTTGAGCTGGGACTTAAAAGAGAGCTAAGAATTATTTAGACAGAAAGAACATTATAACTTCATTCCTCCATTTTTCTTTTGGCATCCAGTATTTTCTCTGTAGAACCACTCTTTCTGCAAAGTGTACATACTCAACTCATGTAGACCTGGTTGCTACTGATATTCATCTTGTTACCTCAGACGAACATTCCAGACACTGAAATAGGCACTTCAGAAGACAGGGAAGAGAGATGACAAGGACATGGACCTTTGGTAACATCAATGAGCCATTGGTTTAACCAAATATGGAGTCTGTGAATCTCTTGATTTTTTTCAGTCCATGAACCAATACAAAGTCTTTTTTGCTGGAGCCTGTTTGGACTGAATTTTCTGATACTTGCAAGTGATGCCCTTCTTACTTGAGGGGATTCTAGACAGGAGGGTTACCTGTGAAGAGGAGTGGGGAGAGGCAGAGAGGGAGAGTGGGGGGAGGGGGAAAGAGAGAGAGAGAGAGAGAGAGAGAGAGAGAGAGAGAAGCACGATGGTTGATGGGCTTGGAAATATTACATTGAGAAATGAGGCCAGAAGGTGGGTCAGTGCCAGCTTTTCAAGGTCATTGACTTCCATTTTAATGAGTTTGGACTGTAGCCTATATGCAGTGGGGAGCAACAGTTTTTGAGCAGAGAAGTGACATGACCAGATTTGCATTTTAGAAATATGACTCTGGTTGTGAAGTTGAGTTTGGATAAGAGTAGGGAAGTCTGAAAGCAGTGAAAAGAGTTAAGAGATAACTGCAGAGGAATGAAATAAAGACAATA
The DNA here is from genome assembly GCA_004024925.1 of Scalopus aquaticus. NCBI lineage: Eukaryota > Metazoa > Chordata > Mammalia > Eulipotyphla > Talpidae > Scalopus > Scalopus aquaticus. The sequence continues at coordinate 58,229 of PVIJ01002591.1, read as the reverse complement.
GTACTAGGGATAGAAAGATAAGGTCTTGGTATCTCTTTCTAGAACCACGTTACAATTAGGTACTTATTTTTATGAATTCTCCTTGGCTTTTAATTCAGATGCCTCAGCAGTCACAGCTGCAGACTAGCAGACAGGATTCTCAATATCCAAGTACACTGCAGAGCCTTCAAAATGCAAGAGGCATAGGTGATGTCTAACTTTTAACATTCCTTTGACGTTCTTACTCCTACATCATGTTGATGCTCCTCCGTTGGACATTTATAAAAGGCACCAAAATTCTGTGCTCATCACAGATCACAGTTCAGGAGGCTAACTTAAATGTCCTCTGAGCTCATGCATTAATACCCTAATTCCTTTCCTTTCAGGGCAGAAGATGCCCCAGCAGGGAATAAAAGCTTTTTGTCATCAAATTCATGTTTTTGCCTCTTTATTTCCTAGCAGAAAACCTCTAACTAGTTATCATGGAATTAATTTTGCTCCAAACTCTGCTGAGATCATTTCAGTAGAGGAGTTTAATTGTATGGGGACAGAGATACATAAACAGTTGGGAGTTTGGTTTTTAAGTATATGTTTTGAAAGTTAAGCAGAACTTCGTGTCTAGTCTCTCTGGCACTATGCTTTCATTTGCTTCATGCAGCTTGGTGTAAGTTTGAATGGTCAATTAAACATCTGTTAATAGGACCAGAAAAGAGTCAGAACTCCATAGCTCCATGAGTACACACCAGTTATGGTGTGGTACTCTTCTGATGAGCTACAAAGTCATAGCTTGACTCACATTGGTTGACCTCTAAGAACTTAGGCCAGGAAAATGCACTCCCAACTTTTTGTTGCTACCACCACCACCAATTAAACCTACCATGAATTGATGGGTGGGGCAATGATATCAGATTAAATTTTAAAATGATAATTACTAGAAAGGATCTTGGAAATGACATTCGCTAGGGTTACTAGCTAATAAATCTGGTTGTTTTGGCTTGGGTAAAGATAATATAAACCATTGCCCAAATTGTCGAGCTAGAAAGAGGCACACAAGGCTTGCTACAAAGGTCATGTATCAGCTCCCACAGATAAGGTAGAAATAATTACAGGATCTATCTTTAATGGTTGATTGAGGGCTAAGTAAGTTGATATATTTAAAGCTCTTCAAAGACTGTCAGCACATATTAAGTATCACATTAAGAGTTAGTTATTATGATATGGTTATTTGGAGAATCAGATTTGCTCTTCAATTCCAACATAGATGGGCTGGCTGACTGGTAGAATAAAGGCAAGTTTGCTCTACTGGGCATTGGGCACTTAAAGAGTTTGCAAAGGAAAATGTGTTTTAAGAATCCATCTGGCTACACTGAAGAGAGACCTGCATTGTATCTGAAAGATGTGAGAAGGAGTAACTAGAGGTACTGCTGGAATCCTCAGGACCAAGGAATGGAGTAAGAGCCAGTTAAAACAGCTGTTTTTACCCTGCCTAGGATATTGCAGGTGACGTCTCAGGGACACCAAATGACTCTTAAAAAACATAATAAGGGAGTCAGTTGGGAACATCTGACAATATTTAGGTAAAAAGTGAATGCAAGTCAACATGCTAGTGTCAGCTAAAATGAAATTTCCTTCTCCCTTTACTCTCTTCTTTTACTCCCCTAAACATTGAGTTGTGGGAAAACCATTGGAAACTTTGCATGGAAAATTGCGAAAGAGGGAAAAGAAGAAGGAAAAGGCTGAAAAATAGACAGAAGGTAATCCAATCCCTTCTGACCATAGGCTCATTTTTTTTTATTTTAATAAAGTAGTCTGAGTGGGTTGATAGAGAAGCTTTAATATTAAGATCTATTTTACATGGAACCGCATGTTTTAATTACTGAAATGAGACTGTTTTTTCACTTGAAGTGACAAGAAAACAACTGGTCTACAGAAAGAAGACCCCCAGAAATCACAAGTCCTGCAGAGGTGCCTCTCAGAACTAGCACCCTGAGGGTGGGCTTGGAGGTTCAAGGGGAGACAAAGTAAGGTTGCTTTGTGATCACATCCCAGTGGTGCCTGTTCAACATATGCAACACAATTAGCAAGTATTTATTGAATGCCGCCACACACCAGGCACTGCTCAGGATAGAGCAATGAACAAAGACAAATCTCCACTATCTTGGGAATTAGATTCTACAGAGGATAATGGATGGCAAACCTAGAAGGAAATCATCACATAAATAATAGGTTGGAGATGGGTGAGTGTTAGTAAGGAGAAAGGAGGGGAAGGGAAAAGGGGTGAGGAGGGCAGAGGAGGGAGACCACGCAGCACGAGGAAGCCCCCTGATTGCGTCTGCCTTCTCCGGGGACTCGGAAGTGACATCACTGGGGGGATAAAGAGGTGGCAGTGTTACAGTGAATGAGATAGTGCAGACCCTCACCCCCGCTCCAAGGCAGCCTGGGTCAGCAAGATGACAGACATGCCTTCTAACCAGCTGTTTATGCAAGGTCGTTCTCTTCAAAGTAAACACATCCCTAGCCCCAGAGGAGACCCAGTCTCTGGCTACGTGGCATAACTGCTCTGCTTCTGTAACATAACTAGCTTGCTTGCCTTTTATGGAATTAGTAGCCGTGCTGTGAGAATGTGGAGGGGGGCAGGTATAAAACCCCTACTGACCCCTGCTTCGGGGCTGCACTTCTGCGGAAGGGGCCTTGAGCCGGCTGCTGGTGTAGCCCTCAGTGTTGATATTCTGCGGAAGGTTTCGAGCCGGCCGCGGGTATGGCTGAGTATTAATAAAGACCTTTGACCGCTCCTCTGCTTCGTGATTATTGGGGCGCATTGTGACAGCAGGGGGCATTGGAATTGAAAGGCTAGGTATAAAATTGCCACTAGAATCACGGGAGAGAAAGCAGATCAGGGAGCTGTTGGAGGGTTGTCAGGCCGCTTTAAGGACCCTCTGGAGAGCCCTGGCGATGACTGGAAGTGACGCCAGTGAGCCGCTGTGTGTGCCAGTGAGCCTCTGTGTGTGTTTTTCTCCACTGAAGTTCAGTTACACTCGTGCAGGCACAGCACAAGCGCAGAATTAATTTTATTCAAGGTAGGGGTTTTGCCAGGAGATCATGCCGGGAAAGAGCGGGGCAGGCACTAGAGTCGATTTGCAAAGAGCCGGGGAATCTAAGTGGCTGTGGGGGGAAATGAGGACAACGAAGAGGCAGGATGAGGAATGATGGTTCGCTGTCCCCGGGGGTTTATTAATTGTGAGTCATGACACCAGAGTGAGTAAGCTGCACAAAGAGGAAGCGTGGCATGAAGAGAGGATACTTGAAAGGCGGATTACAGTGATGAGAAAGTTCAGGAAATATTCTGAGCACTGGGGGGCTGGGGCTGTAGTTCACCAGAGGAGATCCTGGGGCTGGGGAAGGTCAAGAAAACAGCTGATCCAAGAGACCGGAGTAACGAAAGTATGGTCCTTGTGGGTTTGGAAAGGCACCGAGAATCATGACAGGAGTAACAATGGAGACTAATCACGAGCCAGGTTAATAATCTGAAAATCATTAAGAAAAGAGGAGGAATGACTAAGGGCTAGAGTGAGATCTGATTGAATTAAGTTCAAAGTTGGGAGTTGCAGCGAGAGGCAGGGGCAATGATGTAATAGTGGCCAGGAGGTGCAAGGTCAGCACCTCTGGGTGCAGAGGTATAAGGGATATAGGAACAAAAGGAGCCACTAAAAGGAGTTATAGTGTCAGCCAGTGTCTTTAGCATAGAAATTGATTTCAGACAGAATAAGTCAGAGAAGCAGAAGAGAATGTCAATGAAAGGAAGAGTTTGCCACAGTGAATGATGAGTTCTAGAAGGCTCATGGGCAGAAGCAGAGGATGGAGTGAGGGCAGAGGATGTGCAGAATTATAGGGTGATAAAGGATGACCTAGGGGACTAGCCATCTTGTATTAACTAACTTAAGTAAGAATTAGGGTAAGATGTGATGTACTGGTTGAGGAAGTTATGATGGTGAAGTTGGTGCACAGGAGGGAGTAGAGGTCTTTCTTGTAGAATTCACAATTCTCCATTTTACTGTGGTCCTAAAAAAAAAAAGGTGATAATTAAATCACACTGGGCTGGGCTAACAATATAGACCTTTTCACATCTGAAGCAGAACACGTTCAGCACATGCATGCCCAGCCCCTCCCAATTAGAGTAGCTGTCTGATGCCTTAGGGTGCAAAATGACTGAAAGAGGATTAATGAGGTCAGCTAGGGACACATGAGGGAGACGTGCTTTACAAGTTGTAAGTGGGTGACCTTTCCTTTTTACATTTTTTAAAAAACAGGAATACAGAAAGTAAATATGTTGCTAAAATGACAGCTGTTAGATGAAAGCATCAGAAGTACTCCACCAGGAGCACAGGGCAATATTATCTAGATAGTTCTTGTCATCAAATACAAGTTATTTTGTGGTTAGGTTCAGCTAATGAACAGTAGTCATAGACATCCCAAGTCTGAGCTTTGCCACCAGCTCTCTGTGTAACTAGGGGAGATTTTTTTGATTCCTTTAGTTTGGCTTCTGAACCAGCAGACATGCAGGTGAGATGCTCTAGGCTGGAGTTCGTGGGGAAACATGCCTCTGCGGATACATGGGTGAGGAGCGGGAGTACGTGGGTAGTGAAGAAGTCTGATATGTTTGAAGGAAGAGAGGAATGAGGTGAACGGAAGAGACCTCAGACAGCTATTCAATTGTGAGCAAAGTTGCCTAATAGATTAGTCCTGCCATTGGATATTTAGGGCAGGCAGAGCAAAACCTAAAGTAAATTAAACAGCCCACTGTACCCAGACCCGGGGAAACACTTGCCAGAGCTGATAACGCCCAGGGAGAGCCAAAAAATGCCCAGAAGGGAGTAAGGCAGCCCCCACCCCAACTTACCCCTAGGAGAGCAATAAGTACCCCCAGGGAGGAAATTCCATGAAAAGGGCAGGTCTCCGGGTGATCAAACAATTCCCCAGAATGCTGCCCCCACCCAAGGGAAGGGTGTAGCTGGTTGACACTGTGGCAGCTCCACTTAAAGCTCTCTCCTGCTCCAAATTGCTTCAGGGGTTGATAAATCTACACCCTGGGAGCTGAAGCGGCTACTGCACATTGTTTAAGACAAGCACTCCCTGGCCCTCCCCCTTCCAGGTCATTCTGTCTTTAAATAAACTTTGCTCTTGCTTCTGCTAAAGCTGTGACTGTGAATTCTTTTCACAACACAGTCAAGGATCGACTAGCCCCCAAACCCCGAAATCTGACAACGCGACGTGGGCAGGGTGCTGCACCTCTAGGTATGTGCCATCCTTGGCTGGGACACAGGGGTGTGCATGGCCTGGGGGCATGGCCTGGGGGTACAGACACTGGCAATGACAATATAAGTTGTGATAGTTCTGGGAGATGGTTTTTCCTTCCTACTTTAATTTGTGCATTTGTTTTCTTAGGCAGTTGTTATATCCCACAGTCAGGCCTGCAGAGGAGCCTCATGAGCAGCTTTGAAATACCTCCCGCCCCCCACCGCCACCCATCAGTGGTGGTCATTTTCTCTCTCTCTCTAGCATCTCTCAGTTACCGGAAGCCCATTTCCAATGTGATGGGGTGCATGGGCTCATATATAGGGGTGCCTGGGATTGAATCCTGGATTTCTCACATAGAAGCTGTGTGACTGGGTCAGTTTAGTTGGGGGGTACAAGTGAAGATAATATTAATTTCTCTCAAGAGAATGATGTAGGAAATACAGGAGATCTTCCTGTAACATACTTGAAAAACACAGGGCACATCATAAGTGAGGTCGGTAGATGTCAGCTAGTAGAATTATTGACTGTCTGACCTTCTTGGCTTTTTATCCATTCAGGTCTATTTCCTCTGGTAAAGCTTCATGATTCTTGATAGCAGAGACTGTGGGTAGATATATCCAGTACCTACACAATAAACATGCATGCCTACGTGCAAATTCTCTTTGGTCACTAGATAAATGTGTGACTCTAATTCATGTTAAGTGGTGATGGATAAATCTAGATTTTGAACAAACTAAAGCATTTTAAAAAATATAGAGAGATAGGGCTTCCCTGGTGGTGCAGTGGTTAAAGTCTCAGCACTATGAAGCTATCACCAGCCACTGCAGTGGGAGTTTGACCCAGGCCAGGGAGCTGACCCACATGGCGCAGCAGACCTCTCCTGCCTTGCCGACTGCTCCCCTCAGCAGTGCATTTCAGTAGATCTGCCTGTTCTGCTCCCCACTCTGTCTCTGGTGAATCCTCTCACCTCCCACACCTCTGGCCTGCACCCCAGCTCTTGGATGCATACATAAATAAGCCTTTAAAAGAAAGGAGATAAAATAGGAAAGGTTTCATTAGACTGTCATCTCCATGAGGGCAGGGTGGTTTTCTTCACACTAAAAATGGTCCCTGGCACAGGTTGGCATTTCATAAATACTGAAGGAAAGGATGAGTAATATAATTGACTTTCAGAAAGGCCACAATTTTGCCTATGTTAATTTCAGTTTCACAAGACTATTAAGATTTAATTGTCCCTATATTACTTAAGAATTGAGTTTGGCTGTAAGTTATTGAGACCTGACTATAACAGTGTAAACAATAAAGGCTTGATGTGAACACTTAATGTAATCAGCCCACGTCACTGGCTGTAGATTAGTGACTCTTTGTTCGGGACTGAGTTCTGTGCAATTTGTGCTGCTTTTTCTTGTAGGTCCTCAGGAGGTTGCTACAGCTTTAGACATCATGCTTTTGTTATAAATGGGGAAGAGAAAAGAACAATAACAATTTTTCCACCTTGGGCAGTCCCTTTTAGGGAGGTGTCCTTGAAAATCTTGTATTTAAGAACTTATATCTCATTGATGATTCTGACTCAGGAGCATCTGGGGAAGAAAACAATTTCCTCCCCCTTTTTATCCTCTGTTTCCTCTTTGCTCTTCTTTCTTTACCTATTGCGGGAACAGTATGTTCTGAATAAACTCCAGCCACTGATGTTTTATGGGAGCCACCCCCACCTCCATGCCAAAGAGATCTCTGGTGCTGAGGAACTGAGGACTACAACTCCCATCATGCCATAAGTCTGCCATGACTTCTTGAAGGTGGGGATTGCTGGGAACTAAGGGCAGAGTTAAGCAGTCATGCTTGGTATAAAGTGGAACACATGTGGTGCTACAGAGGCCTTGTTTTTCCCTACCATCTGTGGGCACATGGGGTCCCAACTCAGACAGCGTTACTGGTAGGATGTATTGACCAGTTAATAGCTTTCTCTCACGCTCTTCCTTTCTCTCTCTCTGTGCTTCCTCTCTTTTCATTTCCTTTATAAATAATCATTTTATTAACTTTCTATGTGTGCCTGACCTTGGGTCTTTTTATGAGTTTTTTGAAGCTCATGGGAGAGGACACACACCCAGGCCATCCCATTTGATTTTGGGGTTGTCTTGTAACATACCTATTCTTGTTCTTTTACTTCTTTTTTTTTTTAAAGATTTATTTATTTATACATACAAGCTGGGGTACAGGCCAGAGGCATGGGGCAGCGAGAGGGCTTACCAGAGAAAGAGTGGGGAGCAGAACAGGCAGATCAGAAATACACTGCTGAGGAGAGCAGTGGGCGAGGCAGGAGAGGTCTGCCGCACCATGTGGGATTCTCCCTGGCTGGGCGTTGAACTCGCATTGACGCTGCCAACAGCTCCACAGCGCAGCGCTCAACTGCTGCGCCACCAGGGAGGCCCTTGTTCTTTTACTTCTTATTCTCCTCCTTCATCTACTTCTTCATCCTAACTTTCTCCTCTTCCTCCTTCTTCCTCATCCTTTTACTTCTTGTCCATTTCATCTTTCTCCTTGTATTCCTGTCCTCATCCTTCCCTTTCTCCAATCTCTTCCCTCTTCCTTCTTACCTGGGGACAATGTTCCCCCAAGAATAACAGGGTTCTGTTGTTAAGGAGGAAGTTGAGATTGACCATTGGGTGGGTACTCACACTCTCCTTCATGGAACCCATTTTATTGATATAGGAAAGTGAGACTCAACCCTTCAAGCTCATTATTTTTACTGTGTCTGTCGAGGGTATTGTTTATCATATCGCACAGTGACTTCTTTGTAGAAACCTCAGAATGAAACACTGTTGGTCCCAGTTCTCTGAAAAAACTATATGTGTGGAAACTGTAGATTGTGCAGATTGCTCTGTGTCCCTCCTTACTTATTTACACCCTGCTCAGGCCCTGGGAAATATATAGATGTGTCTGACAGTCACTAGAGAAGATTCTAACTTTGTTTTCCTTTTCCAAAATCTCCTGTTATACTACCGGAATTTCTTGTATGCACATAAAACTATTTTGGGGCCAAAAAAAGTATAATAATATATACACACACACAAATCCCTCTAACTATATAAATGCATAAAATGGAGGCCCTGAGAATTTATGGAATTAGCTCTAATTCCAACTCAAGTTCCCCTCTCCTCTCCCGCAGGGGTGCTCAACCCTGGACAGATGGGAGTCTGCCAGGAGCCTAAGACAGCCTTGATGAACAGGTCAACCCAAGACATACTATAAATCAGAAGCTCTGAAAGTTGAACCTGGGCATCTGTATTTCTAAAAATCTCCCCAGAACATTTTAGTGTGCATTTAGTGATGAGGACCGCTGCTTTTCAACTTCTCTTAAGCAAAGTAGATGAAGTGTAGAGTTCTTAGGAGTACTTTTAAGACACTATTTTAATTTATCCCAGTGGTTTTCTCATCTGCTTCATTTTCTCCTAGTGGGACCACCAATAGGTAATACAGGAAAACAAAATTTTCTTCAATGAAGATGAAGAAGGCAACATTGCAGGGGGTAGGGGGGATCTAGCTGGCCTTTATCACCCCATCCCTTGCAGATGGCTCCTGTGGCCACCAAGAGTACAATGATGACTTACTTTGATACGGTATAGAGTAGATTTTTATAATTCAACGAACAATTTGACCATTAAATTAACACGTGTGACTATGAAAAGTCTCAGTCCTGTGTGTAATCGTATGTGCGCATCAATTTCCATATCTTTACCTGTGGCTGTTCAGAGGGCAGGAGGCTAGAAAAAGTTCCAGGATCAAAAACAGAATTTACAAGTATTGTGAAGGTTATGCTCTCTCTCAGCTTATGTGACATCATGCACGCACGTTCACGTATGTGTGCATGTGTGTATGTCTTGATCCCCACACCCTCCAGAGTCTAACTAATCTCATGAACTCATAAAGCAGAGTGTTCAAACTCAAAACACTCCAGAGACCAGGCCCAAAGCTGAGTTCCATGTTCACTTGGGTCCTGTGAACAACAAGAGTGTATTTTCTAACCCTATGTTCTTTGCATTTAAAAAAAAATCTAAACTATGTGTTGGCAAACACACAGATACATACACACATACATCCTGCACATATGGATTTTTTGTGAGGTGGCATTGATTTTATTTTACTTTACGTTATATTTTAGCTATAGAGGCTATGAGTTGCTTTGTTAGGTCAGCCCAGCCAGAGAGTTTAGAGCTTTGCTGTATTTTCGAAGAAAATTTACTCAGTTTTGCAACTGTAAGATGAGTGTAGATGAGGCTGCCGCTTAAACTCCTGGAATGCAGACTGAATCAGGCAAATGTGGGAACAGGCAAATAGGCATGAAGCCAAAATACCTCCTGATAGGTTGAGATGGTCCCAACAGTCTGAAAGTCAGAATCCCAAGGTTCTAAATGAGGCCACCTTTTTATCCCCAAAATAGTTTCAGATGCCTTCAAGAAATATGTGTAGTATAACAAGGAGATTTCTACATGGGAAGAGGATGGAGAAGTAACAGGGACCTGTGGATACTCATTATATGACAACTGTTAACTTCCTCCATTCCTCTTCTCACTACCACTTGGAAGCAGAACTGATCCCTTTTGTTGAATACATCCCTCAAATATTAACATTGGGGCAGAAGAGAGCTCCAGAGAACACCCCAGATTCCTGATAAGGCATGGAAATATTCTAGTAGTTGTGATCATATCTGCACCTTGCAATTGGTGAAGGAAGACAGACTGGTATCAGAAGAAAGATTTTTTTTTTAATATTTAGTTATTTATGCACACAAGAGCTGGGCTGTAGGCCAGAGGTGTGGGGGAGGGTGAGAGAATTCACCAGAGAGAGAGCGGGGAGCAGAACAGGCAGATCGACTGAAATACACTGCTGAGGGGAGCAGCAGGCGAGACAGGAGAGGTCTGCTGCGCCGCGTGGGTCAGCTCCCTGGCCAGGGTCAAACTCCTGCTGCAGTGGCTGTTGATAGCTTCATAGTGCTGAGACTTAACCCCTGGTGCCACCAGGGAGGCCCCAGAAGAAAGAGTCTTAATGAAATGTAGACAAGCATTCCAAATGTGATTTGTTTTGAGTAGGTACCATAGGAACTGCAAAGATGACTAAAGTCCCTGTTATTTCAGAACTCAAGATTCAGTAGCATGGAGGAGGTATCAGGTGGGATTAGGTAGTATAGTGGTGTGCTGAGTTAAGCAGGGTAGATAAAACAGATATTAAATAACTAGAACTGAAAGCAGAATGGTAACTGCCACAGAGGCCATGCAAGACCTGCTGTGGATGCTCCGTGGAAGAGCTCACGTGGTTAGCACATTCCCAGTTTTCATGGAGCCTACACATTTCATAATCGAATAACTCGGCAGTATGGGTTGCACAGTTGGAGAGATAAGAAATGGTGTGGAATAATCCCTGCGGGCAGAGCAGAAGGGAGTCAGCCAGGAGTGACTGTCTGAGCGGCTGATAAATAACATCTGATGTTTTCCTGCCTGAATTTAGAGCCAGTTGGGAAGTAGACTAAGGAGTTAGATCGATTGTGAGCGCCGGGTCAACTTTGGGACTGATAAAGCTGATTGGTGGTACAGTTTGGGTGTCAGTCTTAACTGACTTCCATAAGACTTGCTTTGATTGGACCTCCCTGGTGGCGCAACGGATTAAGCACAGCACTGTGGAGCTGTCAGAGGCTGCTGCGCGAGTTCGATGTCTGATGCCCCGCCAGGGAGATTCCCACCTGGTGCAGCAGACCTCTCCTGCCTCACCCGCTGCTCCCCTCAGCAGTGTTTTTCCATGGATCTGCCTGTTCTGCTCCCCGCTCTGTCTCTGGTGAACCCTCTCACTGCCCCACCACACCTCTGGCTTGCACCCCAGCTTATATGCAAAAAATAAATACATCTTAAAAAAAAAAAAACAACTTGCTTTGATTGAATTAAATTTACCCACCCAATTGAAGGCCAAGGTAGAAGTTTCTGTCATGCACTGCCCACGAGGAGAGGGTTTCCTGCAAGGCAGCAGAGGTGTGTCCTAACACGGGGCAGAAAGTGTGAAGCCACACTTAGAGTCTCGTTCCTTCGTTTCATCAATGCTTTGTCCATCCTTGCTGAGGATCTGTCAACACAGGGAAGAGCATTTTTTATATTATTGAAGCTTTCTCATGGAAATACAAAGAGAGGAGGATGGAGGTTCTTTCCAACCTTTCCACCCCAAACACAGGGGCAGTTAGATCTTCATTCTTAATTGTGTTCAAAGAGTTTTCTCTTCCTGCTCATTTTTATTAAAGTAGGTCTTTGGCATTTATCTGGACCCATCACAGTCTTCTAAAATCTCCAGTTTCTATAATGATAATATTTGGAGAGGTGACTTGCTTTCTCTTAAATCTCCTCCTGTAGGTGTTTTCAAGTCTTTAGAAGCAAAAGGCAAGTTATCTGGCATTTTCATCTCACACTAAAGTTTTATCTCTCACTTGAGGATCATTTCCCTCAAAGAAACAAAGGTTTTATCACACACTAGAGCAACTGTGTACACAAGATGAATTGGGGAACAACAAATCCAGGTTGAGACGGTAATGCTGAACAGTTAGCTAGACTCACCCTGTGAATAAACAATTGAATCAGGTGATCCAACTTTGTGTAATGAAAACAGGGGCTTCATTCCTGAATATGCGAAACTTTAGTTAAGTCCATGAATTCCCAGGCATTCGTACCATAGTATTTATCTCCACATATGATAAATAAATTTCATCTCCCTCTAAAACCATACCTTGAGTTCCATTGTCTTTAAGACAAAGTCCCAAATACTGTGGTCCAGAAGATGCACTCAATAAATATTCATCAAATGAATGAATGAAGAGCCATTTATTAGAGCAGAATAGTATTCATCTTGACCACATTTCATGTTACAGTTCTTAAACAAGGTCATTTAAGGAAACGCCCACAAGGTGGAACAGCATTCTCACTCTAGGAAAGTATGTATTTACTCTTTGTCTGCAGTGGGTAGAGTGAGCAAGTTTAAGTTCATGGGCAGTGACTGTCCTATCACCTGTGTTTTCAAGTATAAATGAAGTTTGCCATCCTGTATTTACCATCTATAAGCATGACTAGGCTATTGAGTTCCCACAGTGTTTTCATCACTCAGGAGCCCTAAATCTCTGAAGGGTCCTCTGCTATTAATATATAGAGAAACAGAAAGTGTTGTGGTGGAAAAAGCAGGCCTTATTGTTTTCTTTGTCATGGTCTTAAGAAAAAATGAAAAGTATCCTACAGAGACCACTACTGAATCCTCTCGATTCCCCCAGGGCCTGTCTGGCTAGATATGGGTTCTGAGGATCAGGATTGCAGAGGGTTGTGTTATTAAATATTGGACAATTCCAGAACTTGAGTTAGGAAAATTGGTCTGTGATAGTTTTCTACAGTTGCTGTAATTGGGTGCGTTGAAACAATAGGAATTTATTCTCTCACAGTTCTGGAGATCAGAAGTCAGAAAACAAGGTGTTGGTGACTGTTCTTTCTGGAGACTAAGGGAGATTCTGCTCTATGCCTTTCTTCTAGTTTCTGGAGGTTGCTCTCCATCTTCGTCCTTGGCTTGCTTGGAGCTATATCACATCAGTCGCGGTCTCCCTCATTCTGTGGAACACTCTCTGTATGTCTGTTTCCAAATTCAGTCTCTTAGAAGGAGAGAGGTCTTTATTTATACAGTCATCACATTAGGTCCACCCAGATCCTGCTTGGCCTCATTTTTACTTGATTACACCTGAAAAAATTTCTTTCTACAAAAAGGCCACATTTTTCCAAGTTCTATAAAGGCACAAATATTCAGAGGAAACTACTCGAGCCAGTTCAGGGCCCAAGAAACAAGAAGGGAATTCCTTCCAAATCACAGCATCAGGAGTCAAGGTGTGGAACTGTTGATAAAGAATCAGGAGGTCAAAATCCGAGAGAGGAGTGCCCCCCCCAACGTAGGGGTGTGGGGGTTTGGACATAAATCCTGTGATCACCCTGAAGGACAATTGTTCTTCACTATGAGCTCCAAAGTTTCTCAGGCCCCTAAATCTTTCCTTGTTGCCTTCAGTTGGCATTGCTTTGACATAGATATAAAATTAAACATGTTTTTATTTCCCAAAGAAGTCTACTTCCATAAAATTATGAGTGATCAATGTAATCTTTACTGAAGACTTCATAGGGGAGGACTTGATACTTTGCACCCCACAGCAAACAATTTAAAATTCACAGCACACAATTTTTTTTCCAAGTAAAACACTGCTACTGACAGTTTATCTCTCTTGCCTTCTTCCCTGGAACAATTGTATTCTCCCTCTGGCTCCTACTCCAAATGCACACACTTATTCATCTAAATGCTCTCCAGAACAAAAACTCTGTTATTACTATAATCTAACCTTTTCAGAAGGTAATCAGGATTAGTGAAAGCAAATATTGTTTTATTTTATTGTGCCCCTAAAACTAGATGGTTAGCTACTTTGTTGGCAAGTGCAATTAATTTCATCTTCCTGTTCTCTACAGCACCTAGCATGGTACTTGCCTCTTATTAAGCATTTAAAAATTGCTGGCTAGCAGTGGTACTCTTGGTGAATAAATCTGTACTTCTGTCTTTCTATGAAAGACAAAACCTTTCTATGAAAGGCTATGGTGCTGCATAAGTTCCACCTTTGCTGTCTTTTTGAAATACTAAATTTCTAAAGAAGTTGTTAGTAAGCAGAGAAGTCATTTTTAGGAGATCACTCACTCCCCATCACAAGCAAGTTTTCAAATAATTTGCCTGTGTTCTAGGAGAGAGTCATTTAATCAAAAAATATTTATAAAATGTCAACTTTGAGAGCAGTAGGAGATTCAAAGAAGTACAAGCTAAAATTTCTTCTTTGCACGGACTTACATTCTAATGGAGAGTATTTCTGTGCACGCAGAAGGAATATAAATCCTGTGGTTTGCTGTGACCGACCAGACACTCAAATTCTCACTCATCATTAAATATCTCTTGGGGTGACCTGGGGTGGCTGAGCCCTGCATTACCTGGGCCCTTGGGGTAGCCGGTACAGCCACCCCGGATGGCTGTAAACTGATTGCTCCAGGTTTGGATCCTGCCTAGGCCTGGTGGACAAAGCCTGTGCAGTGCTGCAGCCAGAACTTGCCCCGACATCCTGAGCAAGATGGCTGCTAGGAAGGGGGCGGAGCTGAGGGACCAATTTGGGAGACTTAGCGAAGGAGTGTTGCTCGTGGATCCACTCTCTTTGTTGTCAGGGCTACTGTGGACAGTGGTCTTCCTGCTGGGTGGGTGATGGGACTTCATGCACGTCTGGCCTCAGCAGCGCAGGCCTGTGCCTCACCCGGCCACCTACTGTAGCTGCGGCTCTGCTTTGTACCATCCATTGGTAACTGGACCACAGCTCCCTTACTCTGTCCTGTCAGTTAATATATATTTCTGCTTTTGCCCAACCAAAGGCCCTTTTGTTTGCATTTGTGGTGATGGGTGGCAGGACCCAGAACCTGTGAGGGAGGTTCCTACCTTGTGGCAGTTTTGAGACGCTTGGCTTTGTAACAGATCTACTTGAATTTGAACACATTCTAACATGTCTGAGGGTTAGTTTCCTCATCTGTAAAATGTGGCTGATAATAGTGCACACTAGGGTTGTTGGAAGGATACAATAAGATGTCTCCTATGCACACAGAGTGTGCTTGACTCAAGGAATGGTAGTGGTTACTATGGCTACCATTTGATTATTAATAATGAAAATAAGTGCTCTGGGACTTCCGGGCAGCGCTTAGCAAAGGTGGCATCAAATGTGGGGTTTCTGGGCCCCCCTGGTGGCGTAAAGGGTTACGTCTGAGTGCTATGAAGCTATCCGCAGCCACTAGAGCAGAGTACGAACGCCGGCCAGGGAGCTTACCACATTGCGCAGCAGACCTCTCCTGCCTCGCCCATTGCTCCCCTCAGCAGTGTACTTCAGTAGATCGTCTGTTCTGCTCTTCACTCTGTCTCTGGTGAATCCTCTCACCCCTCCCCCACACTTCTGGCCAGCACCCCAGCTCTTGTATGCATAAATAAATAAAAATTTTTTAAAAAGGTGGGGTCTCTAGGAGGACTTGTAGAGTGGGTGGTATTTCCAAAGAGTAAGATTGTCTTGAAGGGGTAATGTGATTAGTGCAAAGGTGCAGAGAAAGCTGAAAGTGGGTTGGCTGAGACAATCCGGAAAATGTAGTATTAGAGAAAAAGTAGCCAATTCTAAAATGAGGAGAATGAAGTTCTGTGGTCCCTAATTGCTTCTCAGTTTTATTCTTTCCATCTCCCAGGTCAGACTTCAGTCATCAGTGGTGTACTTTATATTCTGTAGGCGTAATCACCTGTTTGATACAAGCTAGTGGGAAGCACGAAGCACAAAACTTGTTGAATTACTCCAATTAAATAAGCCTAGATCTTGATGTGCTCCCTGTGAGTTGCAAGCACACATTTGACTCCCTCCTAAAAGTTCAGAAGAAAAGGAAGCAAAATTTCAAAATTAGAATGGTAATTAAAATTTGACTTTGATCAGTAGCTGCTGCGGGGGCCATTAAGAGGCATGAATGTGCTGACACAGGGGGTTGTTGGGAGGATGAGGTGAGGGGGAAGTGGGGAGATTGGAAACAAAAAATTGTTAAGTAGCATTATCGAATTGCAAATATCAATTATTATGGGTCTATGGATGAGCGATTATTATATTAAAAACATTCTTGGCAGGCAGCCCTGTGGGCATAGATAGCTTCAATTCCATCAGAGCTTGGCTTTAATTTGATTTTTGCAAGCATGTTTTTGGTTTCTTTTCCTTTGATTGGTTTAAGAGAGCACCGGACAATAGCTGGGTAGAAACTGTTCATCACCCTCTGTAAAACTTGTAGGATGACTTCCACCTACTGCAAAGCTTAGAGCACATCATCTCAAAAGGAGATGTGTGAGGAGGGAGAGAGGAGGAAACACTGGTGAAGATGAAGGGGTTCTCATGCTGAGTGCAGAAGAGACAAGGCTATGTTCTCCAGAACCAAGACACACTGATCAAGGAGGGGCAGATGAAGGAGCTCTGGGCTTGCTTCTGTTTCCTTGATAAAGAATAATGACTCACTAGCATGAACGATGAGGGTTGATGTGGCAAAATAATGCAAGAAAGATAGTGGTCTTAGCTTCCGTGTGCCAGCTGTGTGTTGTGGCTGCCAAAAATACTAATATGATCATAGGCTGCAATTATAGAGGATAGAAGAAAGTGATCATTCCCCTTTCCCTGCACACCTGGAGAGACACCTTCACTATCAAGTGTCCGGAATGCCCCCTTGTCTGTCTGTTCTAATCCTATTCATCTTTCCAAAGTTAACTCAAGGTCACCTCTTCTAGGACAGCTTTCCCAACCCATGCACACCGGCCATCTTTAGCCACTGCCATCGTGTGCTGGCTCCATTGTACAGTCACATCCATCACTTTTCATTGCACTATTGCTTATGTGTCCATCTTCCCTGGAGTATAGGATCCATGTCCAATCCAATTTGATTTTGTCCTTATGGAGACTGCACCTTAGTAGATACTCAGTACATATTTATGGATTTGAGTGGAACAGCTTTGCTTAAAGATGTTTAGAGAAGACCAAATAGAAAGGTGAGAGGACTTGAAATCACATTAAAAGCTAGCTGGAATCAGCCGGTGCTGTAGTGAGCAAGTTAACCAGTCGTGGGCTTCTTCTTTCTAGGGGAAAAAGGGCTCATCCCCTCCAAGGAAGTACTATAGAAAGGGTCTGCAGACTGACTGACAAGACTCCAAGGAAGTTGTTTAAGACTTGTCCCCCAAGCAAGAATTACAGAGCTGTGTGCAAGGGAGAAAACACTCGTCACACAAAGACATGAGTTATGAGTTTTTTTTCCTTACTTCCAGTTATTTGGTAAAATTTTATAAACAATAACCAACAATTTTACATATGGGGAGAGGAAGCTGGGATTTCCTTTGCCACAAAACTTTGCTCTTCTGCACATCTTTCTTTCCCTCTTGGTGACTGAAGTATCTCAATTCCTTGATTTGGTCTTTTAGGAAACAAGGAACTTTGAGTTACTGTTTTTAATTAGTTCCAACTATTTTTCTCTCTAATCCCTTTATGCTCAGAGAATCCTTGGAGACAGAGTTGGGCTATCATAGAATGTGATATTTGAGCACCCCTTGACTCCTAGAGGAAAGAGATCTTGTCTCATAATCCCATTTAGACATTGAATGTGGAAGAATGTTTCCCCAAAGTTAAACAATGTTGCATGTTTCAGAAGAAGAGGGGATGCAAGATGCAGAACTAAATTTTTCATCTACTGCAAATGCATAGACTGTTCTAGAAATTCCCTTTGATTCAGGACAACTCAGACAGGGGTTGAATGACTATTTCTCAAGCACATTGTAGCAAAGATTCAATAATTGAGTTGACTCAGTTGGACTATATACCTTCTTTCTAACTCTGAAACTTTATGACTCTCTTAATTTGGAAAAAGATCAAGACACAATACTCCTTTAGGATGAAAAATGAAGCCATATTTATTATTTCTATGCACATGTTTATTTGCAAATATCCAGGATCAACTTATTTATACACAAACAAAAATACATTGATACACAACCCACAGTGCAAACAGCTTGTAATTAAAGAACCAGACTAATGCAACGTTTTCCCACTTACAACTCTTCCCCATTGCTTGCGTTCTTTAAGCCTTCTGTTATCAGGCAATTTGGTTATACACAATAAATACATACACATGTGCGAAGAGATTTAAATATATTTTTCTAAATGTAAATTAAGGATCTTTATGCAACTGCTCTGGGTTTTGAGTCTGGTTTATATTGGCTAAAAATTGCAGCTGAAAATAATTCCCCAGATAAGGTCATTTCTTTTCATTTGAGAAGGATTGGAAAGGCTATAATAGAATTCGCTTCAGTTTTGAGATATTTGGGTTCTGTTACCTGACAGATATTAATGATGGTTTCTATCCTGATTATATTATGGCATCATAAAATTCTAAAGGTAGAGGACATGTTGAGATGTCCTCCAGTACATGCTTCTGGGACACTAGGAAAATTATTTTACATGGAATAGAGAGACACATGAATTTGGAGACTTGGGCTCCTCTCTGGGAAAGGTAGAGGGTGTAATATGGTCTGAAATTTGCTTTTAAATATAAGGAGCAGTCCTAGATCTGAAATCTTGGCCCTTTAAGGGAAGTTTACTGATTCAGGTAAAAAGAGGTTGTCAACTTACCTGCAGCATTTACCTGAAGAACGTTGCAAACTACCCTCAGTATCGGAGAATTACTAAGGTAATGATTCTCAATCACGCATGAGGAGAACACAGACTGTTGGAGGTATAGGGGAGTATATTGTGGGCCTCAGAGGATCTTGATATAAGTCCTTTATCTCAATTCCAAGTTGATAGTGTTTTTTTTGGGGGGGTGGGGGGGGAGTCAAATTGAGATAGTTCCTGAAATCAGTGGAATATGCTGACCCTGAGGGTTTTATTGGCCTACCACTAGGGAATAACAATTGAATAAGACATCCCCAATTTCCTCTACAAGTCTTCAAACAGTCGAGAGAAATTAGGAAGCTAATCTCTATACTACACATTCACAATGACTACAACAGAGTGGGTATGTAATAAATATTGTCATCTCTTTATCCCCCATCATCAACACAGTTTCCTCACATATCTCTGAATGCATGTCATTGTCAAATGCATGTTACTCACATTTAAATTTGGGTATGTGGATTGTGTGCACATATGGAGGACTAAAAATGTAACCCTAAAATTATAATAATAAAAAAATTTAAAGATGAGAAAAGATGAATTTGTGTCTTACTATTATAGCCAGATATTTAAATTAAAATTCATTTTAGTTTTAGCACCAAGAAATTATCCATCTAGTCTATGATTCCTTGTGTAGGGGAGGATAAAAATTCTTTTCCTGTTTTACTCATCTTAGATTCATTGACCAGGGACCTGTAATTAGATTGACAAGAGACAGATTAATGAGAAGATAAGCTCATGCCATTTGTGACAAATGGTTAGAGCTGGAAGGGATTGTACTGAGTAAAAGAAAACGTCAGAAGGAGAAAGAGAGATGCTGGATGGTGTCACCTATGTGCAGAATGTAGAGAAACCATACAAAAGGTCAGATAATGATAAGCTTAAAAACTAATTCTTGAAAGGTGATTCAGAATTGAAGCAACCGGAAGTGGGAGAGGGACACGACTGAATTTGTGGTTAGTGCTTTTTAAAATACCTCCGCTTTTACTAGCTTCCCTTTGAACAAAGAACAGACAGCTTCAGAGTTCTCAGCTAGCAACAGTATATAATTACAACTTAACAATATTGTCTGGTGATTTTGTTTATTTTTAAGTTTATTTTCTATTTTGGCAAGTGATACTAGTTTTCCAGTTATAGTAGTGGCATAGTTTTTTTCCCCATGAACAAATTTAAGCCAAGAAGAAGATTTTAAGAAAAAAAACAGTGAAGTTATGCCCTATAACACATGATATTGCAGAGAAAATTAAAACTCCTTGAATAATGGAAGTTTAGGAAATATTGCTATTTGAGAAATCTCGAGTTGGCATTTACTTTCTTTAAATATTTTCAACTTTTAATACATTAATGATTATCAGTAACCGATTTTTTATGGTGTGTTTTAGTAATGTTTAAAGAGTCCCAGTGGATCATACCATCCAGTTTAGATTATTGCTCACCTACGTCAACTTATTATGCAAAGAACATAGAAATCTGGACTATTTATATTAGTCTTTTGAATCAGATCTCATGGTTTACACTTAGGATCTGGGCTTGTGATCTTTTTAAAGAAAAAAAGTAGCAAATACTTCTAAAATATCCTTCTTGTTGGTGAGATGGTTAGTTTCTTATGTAATATTTCCTTTTTATCTTCCGTGTTAATGAAATTATATTGAGATGTGTGGATGATATATTGTTGATATATTGTGAATGATATATTGATATATTGTATCTTTCTGATGGTAAAGTTCTAGGCCTTGGAATGGGAGCATACCTTCTCCCTGCTCTCTGCTTCCTGATGGCTGAAGGCTGGATATGGTAAATCCAACTGCAGCTGTACAGATAATATTTTTTAAGATTTATTTTATTTATTTCTGCATACAAGAGCTGGGGTATAGGCTAGAGGTGTGGGGGGGGGGGCGGCGGTGAAAGGATTCACCACAGACAGAGTGAGGAGAAAAACAGGTGGACTGACTGAATTACACTGCTGAGGGGAGCAGCCAGTGAGACAGGAGAAGTCTGCTGTGCCATGTGGGTTAACTCCCTGGCTGGGCATCAAACTTGCGCTTCAGTAAAAGCAGATAGCTTGGTAGTCCTGAAACCTAATCCCTTGCACCACCAGGTAGGTCCCAGATAACAAATTCTTAAGGAAAGATGGAGCAAAAAGATCGTGGGTGCTTGGGTGTTTGAATGAACAGGTGGAGCAGAGGGGCTCTGTCTACCCAAAGGCATTTGAGTTGTTATGTGACAGAGAAACAAATCCCTTTTTGCTTTAAGCCTCTATACTGCTTACAATCCCTTTGTAACAGTGGCTTTGTTTTACTATAATATATTGCTCCTTCGCTGCCCAAACCACTCTTTGTTCATATTTGACATAATTAGTTGGTATAAAGAGAAAAGGTGGGAGACAAGGTAACACAAAATTTATTTGTAAATAAATTACAGTTGACTCCTCTATAGTATCTCCTTGCTCTTAAGATGAGCCACCAAAAGTGCTATGGAATGAGTATTTACATACACATTATCACAAAATAATAAATATTAATTCTGTCGTTTTGCCCCTTGTATAAGCAAGAGATTGACTCTGAACAGATTATGAGGAAAAATATTAGATATCATATATAATCATGAGAAAACCCAGGAGAGCCAGCTTTTGTGAATGGAGTGGACTAGAGCTTTGGTACCGGGTAGCAGTGAGTTCTGGAGAGGACAAATTTAGGGATTTCTTCCAAGCATGTGTTCTTTCTTTGTACCAATTTCAGGATTCAAATTCTTGGAGGAGAGAATCTATTTGACCAGTCTCAGCTTTTTCGATTACTCCTCCAGACAAGGATGAGGTACTTTTATTGTAAATACCATTGTGTAGTGAAGGGCAGGTCATTCTTCAAAGGGAATTTGAAGCTATTTTATGCTGCTCAGTTGTATCCTGGAAGCTCAGGTAGCATTTGCTCATGGTAGCTGATGGTGCACACTGTTGCCCATATTTATGTCAACTCAGAAACCTATGTCAATGTCTACCAAAAGAAAGTTAGATTTAAAATAACTGAAAATGGAGTACTATATAACAATGAAAATTAACATGCCACAGTTATCCACAATCAATTAGAAAGTATTGCAAACCTAATATTGAGCAAAACTCTGAAATATTAATGGTTACATGGTGTATTGTTTCATTTACAGATAGGGAAAAATGTGTAAATGGCAAAATTATTGTGTGGAATTAGAATTTATCATTATAGTTACCTTAATGGTAGAAGAAAAGCACAATGATGAGGGCTTCTGATTTGTCACAATCTTCTGTTTTTCCACCAGGGAAGGCGTTACCTGGGTGTGCTTAGTGATAATTCACTGAGTTCTACAGTTATGACTTTGCTTCTTTTGTATGTGTGTTAAAAGTCAGTAAGTTAAGAAATATTGACTAGAGAAACAATAGGAAAGATGGTATGATCAAAGCCAGAAACAGGATTAGGTTGAAAAATAGAACTAGAGTCAAGAAAAAAAAGCTTATCTATACTTAGTGTATTTATTAAATAAATCAATCTTGATTGAGTTATTGAGGCTTTGTAAAATTTTCTGTAAAAGACTATTTTTAGAAATAGTAAATATTTAGGGCTTGCAGGCCATACTAAGTCTTTTTCTACCCATTTTTTAAACAACTCTGTAAAAATATAAAAGATAGTTTTAGCTTGCTGGCTGGGCAACTGTCAGTCAAGTTTGAGTGATAATGATGTGTCAATGTAGTTTTATCGATATTAACTAATGTACTGCTCTGGTGGGAGAGGCTGGGCATGTGTGCAGGCAGGGAGAATATGGGAAATTCTCTGTATTTTCGCCTCAATTTTGTTGTAAACTTAAAAATCCTCTAAAAAATAAAATCTTAATAAAAAGCCAAAATAAACTGCAGACTATTGCCCAGAGGCTGTGGTTTGCTTACCCCGCAATTAGCTATGGTCATGCTAAAATGATTAAAATGCATTTTTTCTCTCCACATTCCATCTATTCATTCAACATATCCTTACTGAGTATCATCTGTGAGTTTCAAGAGGATGAGACAGTGATAACCTATAAATTACAGTACAATGTGATGAGTCTCCTAAGCAGGTATAACAGAAGTGCTCGAGAAAAATGAAGAACCTGAGACTTTCTCTTTTTGATATCCTACTTCAATTACTCGTCAAGTGGGTAGGGATTAGCCAGGTAGAGAAGAAGGGGAAGGTACTCAGTCTAGGGGATGCTTTGTGAGTAAACTCACACAGACACACAATGAACATATTTATATGTTAAATTGCGTTATATAAATTTGGGTAACTTTATAAATTGCACATATAATTTATATGTTAAATTGCATTATATAACATTATATAACTTGGTATTGGAGAGACAGATGATGCTGGAACAGCTTTTCCCAAACTTTTTTCACCTCATGATACATATAGCTCTGTTTGTTTGGGCTACTAGGTTAAACAGAGTAAGTCACTTGACACTGGAGGGCAGGGCCCAAGGACTTATCCTTCTCTACGACCTGTTCGGCTGCCTTGAGGTCTGACCACATGACTCTGATCATTTACACGCCCTGGCATTCCAGTTGGGAAGTTCTGGAGCCTCTCGGGAAGCACTGATAGAGCAGGTGGAATTTAGGTCAGGCCAAATTTGGGGGGCTTTACGCTGCCCAAGTATTAGGCTCAAACTCTAGTTCTGTCACTTACTTGTTAGATGACCTAAGCAAGTTATTTTGAAATCTTTTTGCTTTCACTTCCTCCTTTTTGTAAAATGCTGATAGTACCTGGAAGGGATCTTGTGAAACATAAAATTAATGAGATACTCTATAAAAAGCATTTGCTGCAGAGTCAACACTCAACAAATAATTTATTTCTTCTCTACCTCCTTCCAACCTCCATATCCACCATAAAAAGTCCCTTGACAAGAAAACCCAAGCCTTTTCTAATCTCTACACTCACTGCCTGGGGATTTTCTCTAGGACTTTGCTGGTATGAAGAGAAGAATGATAGGTAAAGGGGAACCATAAAAATAATGAGTAAATCTATTGCTTTGACATTTTTGCTTCAAATGATGACTTTTCTTTAGGAAGAGAGATTTCATCAACTCTTGGAGTACTTAGATATGAGTTGCATTGTGTTAGCATCTCTCCCTCTCTTGCGCTCTCTCTCTATGTCTCTCTTGAGCTCTATCTCTGTCTGTCTCTGTCTCTGTCTCTCTCTCTTTTTCTCTCATGTTTTTAAGCCAAGGGCATGCAAAATGACTGGGCTATACCCTGGAGGTGAACTGAGGACTCTCGTTAAACATGGCTATGGAGGAACTCATCAGCTGACTTCCCCAGGAACATCTGTGAGTTCATATTGGCCAAGTCCCTAGAGATTTTCTCGCTGCTGAACATGCTACTTCCCAACTGTTCAGGATAGTGGCTCAGAGCTGTGCACATATTTTGAGATGCATTCTGCTGATTGGATTATTTTTAAAGCCTATTTCTTATCTAAAGTATTTCCTTTAATTGCTTTATTTTGGCCTGATGCGAGGTCTCAGCGAGGTTATTCCAAGTCTACAGTCGCAGAATATTGCTCTCCAAAATTGGAGGTAGCCACCCCATCACATTCCAGATGAGGAAATTGATGCTTCTTGGGGTGAAAAATTGCTCAAGTCCCCCAGATATCTCATTCTTATTTCTTTCCCTTCTTCCTTCCCTCTCTCCCGCCCATCCTCCCTTCCTTGCTTGCCAAATAATTCCCAGATGCCATATACTGTTTTTAGTGCTAATGATACAAAGAGACATATGACACAGGCTGCCGAACCCCTAGTCTAGTGCAGCAGCAGCAACGTAAACCAATTATTACTCTAGACATGGTAAGTGATTGCATAGAGGGCCACGCAGGAATCCAAGAGAAGCCAGAAGAGGGCCAACTAAATTAGACTTGGAGATTCAGGGGAATTGACTTGAGTGGCATCTCAAAGGATGTGTTGGCTGTAAGTGGGCTGTGAAGGGAGTGAGGTGTGAGAACACAGCTGAAAGAAATGATCTTCCAGGCTGAAGGAAGTATATAGAGTAACAGTGTCAAATGTGCATTTTGTCTTCCTGAACTCATTAACTTATGGAGAGAGATAGAAAGTGAAGAAGGGAGAGAGTAAGGAGGGGTGGGGGGAGAGAGAAAATTAAAGAAAGAACATAATATCCAGCCTAAAAGGTGACTCCTCTGTTCTTCCAGTCTGAGCGTGTATGCTATTCCTCTCTCTAGGACAAGGAGCCAAAAATGAGTCAGAAAGTCACTGAGTAAGAGGGACAACCTTCCAGTCATCAATACCACTCACAAGCATGTGTTAACATCTCTTCTAATCAGAGCTTTTTGATTAAACTTGATTTTATATGCTGAGTATAGAACTGAAATCCTGTAAGTCGCTAGTCCATGTTTCAGGCGTTCCTACCATGTACCTACTCACAGGGATTTTGGTTAAGGAGAATGGGTTGCCGGGGCTGGTTTTAGGAAATGCAATCCTCTCTATTGATTCAAGGAAAATAAACTTTATGGGTGCCACGCACCCTCTTCTCTGATCTCTTTTATTGGAGGTGGAAATGCTGAAAGAGTGGTGAAGTCAGTAAACAAAGTTAACTCAGTGCATAACTTTCACTTTCCTGGCTCCAAGTGAGATCCCAGAGCCGGTGAGATCCTGAGATAGAGCCTCCCCATAGGTCATGCCCACGGGTTTCCATTATCTCTAAGCAGCACACACTCCAGAGCATCTTATTAATGATATTTAATTACATTGAAATTAATGATGTTTTTCATCTGATCCTGGGCTGATTTTACAGCTGGGAGATAAGCTGGGAGACTTCGGTTTTTCTGTTTCTCCATCTCAGCAGTCAAGTGCCCCTTTTTTCTCTGTTGACTCTCTGCTCTTTTCCAGGTGCCCGTTTTCTCCACCTGTACTTCCTTCTCTGACTACCAACCCCCCCTTTCCTGTCATAATTAGCTACCCCAAGTCACAGAAATGATCTGTTTCCACATGAGGGTTTCTGATGATATGGACGATGCAGTTTTTCTCAACAGAGTTTCATTTGCATACATCCTGGCCATAACTTAATTAGGTTTTAAAGCACAGAGATTGTCAAATGAGCACTATCTGATAGCTCAAACAATACAATAGTTTTAGCAGACTCTAATCTCATCATTGTATACTTGAGTGCTCTGGATTTTGCTGATGAAAATCTTTATAGAAGTGGAAAGGAGTATTCAATTCTCAGGTTCGGGAATTGTTATTATTTCCCAATGAAAATAATGGGCATTGTAGATAGGATTTACCGAACTTGAGCTGTATCGATGGTTTTTGTTTTGTTTGAGCAAAAAAACAGGTGTTTGGAGGAATTAAACATTTCTGTTGTGAACTGTAATACAATAGCATTGAGAATGAAACGTTTAAAAATTGAGTATAGGGCATGATGATGAAAGTGAATTGGATTGTGGAAATTCTTTCAGAGTTCAAAGTCTTATGCTATTTGAAGGATTCAAAGATAAATTGGAAGTATTTGGATATTTTGTGCTTGGGAAATAGTAAGAGATGCAATCCTTGAAGAATGTTAAATTGAATTGACAACCCAACTATTAATTTATTAGGGCAGAGAATCAGAAGTATTACATCAAATAATTTCCCTATTTCTTTCTTTCTCTACTTGTCTTGAAGCTCTTCCTTAATCTCTTCTCTGTTCTCTCCCAATAAAGCCAGAACATAACTATAGTGGCATTAAAATAACAACAGCAACAACTAAAATTAAAATAACTGCTTCCATTCAGGTAAATTTCCACAAATCAATTAATTGAAAAGTCCCTAATTATTTCTGCATTGGATCCTAGGATATGTATTCTTTTCTTTTTCCGTATTCTCTTGGCCCATTCATTCATTCATTGAACATACATCTATAGACATCTGCTGAATACCAGATACTAAGACAGGCACTGAAGAAACAATGGTGAGCCAAACATAGTCTCTAGCTTTAGGGGTACTATAATCCAGGAGAGGAGACTGACATCATATAATTGAAACATCATATAAAACCAGAAATGTGAACTTATAATGATGATAAGTGCTAAGATTAGTGTGTGCTGCCAGTAGAACTTATAGAAATGAATTTTGACCTAATCTAGAGGACCAGGAAATAATTTCCTCTGAGAGTCACTGTGGAGATAAGATCTGAAGGAACAATAGTTTTTGTTGGTCCAGAAAAGATGATGAAGGGGAGGGCTTCCCAAACAGTACACACAACGTGGGCAGCAGTTCCTGCTTGGGCAGAAACATATGAAAGCACAACTCAGGGTTATGCCCATCAGACAAGATTTTGGGCATATTTGGTTATTTCTTCTTTCCTTTGTGGGTAATGATCTTCTTTGTACTGCAGATTCTAAGAAATGAGTTTTTTCTCCCTGAGAGCATGGTCCCCAAAGTATAAGAAAAGAGTAGGACATCTTCCCTCTTGCCAATCCCCTTTTTTCTCATTTATTAGTCCTGTCAGTGTTGTAGGGAGTAGCTGACTAAAAAGTTCCAGCCTGGAGGTGAGAAGTGGAAAGGTGTATAAGGTTTCATGTGTCGGGTTATAATTTTCTTATTGACAGCAAACTCAGTGGAAAGAGTCCTAGGTTTAGACTCAGAGGTCGGGCTTTGTAGAATGAGTCACTTAACAACCCAGAGTCTCAATTTTCCTCATCTAATGGGGCAGTTGTGAGGTTCAAGTGAGAGCACTGCAGAGAACAAAGTTCATTTATTTAAATATGTAAGGAACCATTTTATTGTTATCACTTATTCAGAAGTTCTGGGCAGGTTCAGCACACTTTTCAAATAAAATTTTAGAAAGGAAATTTATATCAATGACCAGGATACATTTTTTTAATGCGTGTTTTAAAAATAGTATAATGATATACTGTCACCTCAAAATAAGAATAGAACTAAAGGGCAACCTGGACCCCTCATGCTGTGGTGTATCACTGCTGTGTTTACTAGGAAATGGGTCATTTGGGGAGTTTTGCTCCCCAACTTGACTCTATTTAAAGTCTCAGTTCGATTTAGTCTCCACATGTGGACACAGCTGGTGTTGACCAAAACAGAATTGGATCACTTTCTCTGATGACTCAGATCTTCAAAGTACTTCCACTAAGATACCAGAGAAGTGAGCAAGAGGTCATCTATGATTTAAACAAAGACTTCATCGAGATGTGTCCCCTCTAGCTCTGACCCAAACTAACAAGCATTGAGATCTTCTGGGTCTTATTGTCCATATCACTGAGGGGACTGGAAAAGAGGAGGTGTCTACTATTCATTTTAGCTCTAATTTCCCATGCTAAAAATTTATTTAATCACTATCAAGAGGCATCAGAGTCTAGCAGACATAAGTTCTTTTTATTTTTCTTTTAGAAAATAAAATACTTTAGCATCATATTATTTACAGGAAGAACAAATTTGTAAGCATCTGCTAGAAATTTCAAGTGAGGGTAAATTCTGAAAATTTGTCATCAAGCAAGGAAGCATAAGTAGAAATTACTTCGACAGTACTCATGAATGCTAATTTGAGATTTGAGAGGTCATTGATAATACGTTTATTTGATATCATGCCTTTGTCCTGTTTTAGTCTACTTAAATGTTAAAGACTTTTTAGTTCCAATAAGTAATATTTTTAAGGAAAAAATAACTTCAAAAACAAAAAAAAATAGTGAGTAGGGTGTCGTTGCTTTACATTTTATAAACCTACTTTATTGAGGTGTGATTGACACCCAAAGAGCTGTACATATTTAATGTATACAACTCGAGGAGTTGGAGATAAGTATACACCTGTGAAATCATCCACATGATCACCTTTAAAAGTTTCCTCTCACCCTCTTATTTATTATTATTGTTACTAATTTTTCTGATAAGAACTTTTGAAATAAGACCTACCCTCTTTGCAATAGAATACAGTATACAGTAGAGTGCACCATCACTGTTGGCATTGTGCTATACAATAGATTTCTAGGGTGTAATCATCTTGCATAATTGAAACTTTGCACCCACTTCCCCACCACCCCTTGCTCCTGTGACCAAGAGAGTGGAATTTTTATCCTTGACTGTGTGACCTTGGGCAGTTCACCTAGTCTGTCTAGGCCTATTTTCTCTTTTATAAAACCAAGCTATAAATACATCCCCTTTCAGGATTTCCTTGAAGCAACTTGGCATAAATATAAAATACATGCATGAGGCTCTCTTGTGCATATTAAGCACTAAATAAATGTTTATGCCCTTCCCTTTTCATTTTAATTTGCATGAAGATATTTGGTCTATCTTAGCTTTTTGTGCTTTAACTGCTCATCTAACTGAAAATTTCTTGAGTAGGAAGAACCACCAATTTCTGCAAAGCCATGACCTACAAAATGTGTGAATTTCCTGAACACTCTGAGAGTGAAATAAATTTCCATAACTTGCAATTATTTCACTTGTAATAATTAGGTATCAATCTTATGACTCATGATATTGCCTTATATTGAAATATAAGGAAGAAAAATGTTTTAGAAGGTAAAAGGAAAATGAGAGTGAGATATTAAAAAGTTCCCTGTTCATTTCTGAAATAAATTTAGTGTGCTTGTTTTTGAAAGAATCACTGCTTCGGGGGAGGAAAGGGAAACTCTATTAAAGGGGAAAAAGTTTCTGAAGAAGTTGAGTGGTTCTTTTTATTTTCTTAAATTCTTCAAGGATTGGTTCTTGGAAAACACAGTTAACCAGATATTAAAGTTATAATAGAAAATAGTAAAAGCAATGAAATGTACAATTAAGGATCACACACCCCAGATATCGTCTAGTTTATTAGTCATCCTCCTATCTCAGCCCAGAAGATTTCTCAATATCTGCTCTTTACTCCTAGGCTCTACTACAATGAAACTGATCATAAGGTTCACTCTTTTTTATGGTGTTTCCTTGCACAAAGCAATGATCTCTTAAAAATGAAGTTTAATGCTCCCTCAGGAAATGCTGTACATTTTAGACTTCTTTCTGCTTGGTAGCATTCTCTTTCTCTCAGTTAGCGGTTTAAACTAGACCCATAGTCACAGGGATTTTATTGGATTCACCAGTAGAGGGAGTTCAAATCAAGTTGTGCAAGTTTTTTGAAATTTTGGGGAGGGGATTGTAGAATTTTTGAGATTGCTCTAAATTATTGTAAGCACACGACTGAGGTATACCCAGATACCCCAAACTGTTAAGAGGTACATATTCTAGGAAGGGTCCTGCCATCTCTGCTCACAAAATCCAAGAAAGTGGACTCTTAAAGATCTTTAATGTACAAAGAGAGACAGAAGAGGAAAAGAGAGGAGATGAGAGGAAAGGAGATGAGGGAAAGAGGAGAGATGAAGGAGAAAGGAGAGAGGATAAAGGAGAGAAGGAGATGACAGGGGAGGGGAGGAAAGATGGGGGTGAGGAGGGGAGAGGAAAGGAGAGGACTGGAGAGGAGAGGAGAGAAGATAACTACTAATCAAACTCTGGAAATTACCCACCCCCTTGAGGGCAAATATATGGTCAAACTGGCTTGATCCAAAGAAGGGCAACTGAGGACAGAAAGTTTGCTACAAGTCTAAAGATACTTTTGGCAGGGAAACATAAGAAAGGTCCCAGACTGCTGGGACAGAATAAAAGATCTAAGTGCAAAATGCACTATATAATCTACCACAAGGTCAAGATAATGGCTGCCATCATTGATGCAAGGACCAGGAGCAGCTTTCTCACCATTCTCTCACCCAGGTGTCTCTTCTCCAAGTGTCTTTCTTTCAGGTGTGTCTATTCCACATGTCTCTCTTCTCCTTGGATCCACCTGAATTTGTCTATCCACCTGACTTCTTCCCAGATGCCCCTATTCAGGAAGCCCAGTTCATGGCACACTGGGAGTTGTAATCCAAGGCACTTGATATCTCATTGGTGTGGAGATGGGGGTGGAATTCATTCAGAATATCATTTGGACTTGGAGTTTTCACCTCATAATTCCTCTGAAACCATAGGCTGAATTCAGGGAATGGATGGAATCAGTAACTAAATGTAGATAGATACATTCCTCAATTCTTTCAGCAAACATTGAGCTGAGATACATGCTGGAGATGCAAAAATGAAGAGTATCTGTTTTCCCTTCAAAGAGATAATAGTCTGGTGGGGGAAGGTTATGTGGGTATTAGAGCGATGACAAGTCACCCTTCTCTGCACAGGGCTCTGATAAATCAAAATGTAGAGCCATGGAGTCCATAAACCTGGTAGTGGGTATCTAGAAAAGATTCCAGAATTCCAGAGACCTCAGAAGCTTCTGAACTTTTTTTTTTTTTGCCATTAAATGATTCTGTGACCTTAACCAGTCATTTAATTATTAAGAGATCTAGTTTTTTTCAGCTACAAGTCAAGTGGGATTGGTGGTTAAGTTCTTAAGCTCCCTTTGGTGAGGGGTGTATAGTAATGTGACAAGGAGAGATGGGAAGAGAGAACAGAGGATCTTGGCCTGTTGTAACTTTACTGGTGTAGTCATTTTTTGCTGTCCCTTTGGTCACTGTGACTTGGGCAGCAATGTAGTGCTTTCAGTCAAAGTCTTTTCAAATCATACTTCCTCATTGATGGCTTTGGGATTAAGATTGTTTTTAAACACAATTTAGTACTGGATCACGCAAAAAAGCAATAATCCCAATTGAGATAGACTCATTCTGGTTTAAATGATCTCCCTCTGAATTTCTGTAGCATCTGTTGTGATTTCTCCTCTCCTGTTTTGCCTTCTATTTGTTTGAGATTTTGCCCTTATTTTCTTGGTAAGCCCTGCTGGAGGCTGTCTATTTTGCTTACATTTTCAAAGAAGGGTTTGTTGGTTTTGTTGATTGCTGGACTATCTTTTTTTTTTTTTAAAGATTTATTTATTTATGCATACAAGCTGGGGTACAGGCCAGAGGTGTGGGGGCGGTGAGAGGGTTCACCAGAGACAGAGTGGGGACCAGAACAGGCAGATTGACGGAAACACACTACTGAGGGGAGCAGCAGGCGAGGCAGGAGGGGTCGGCCGCACCATGTGGGAATCTCCTTGGCTGGACATCAAACTCGCATTGCCACTGCTGACAGCTCCACAGTGCAGCGCTTAACCGCTGCGCCACCAGGGAGGCCCTGGACTCTTTTTTTAATTTCTATTTCATTTATTTCTGCCTTGATTATTTTTTCTGTTCTCCTGATTTTTGTATTTGTTTGTTCTTCTTTTACTTATTCCTCAAGTTTAGTGAGAAGGTTATTTATTTGATCACTTTCTTGTTACCTGATGTCAATCTGTATTGCTATATATTCCCCTCTTTGTACTGGTTTCACTATTTTGGGTGGTTGTGTGCTTGTTTTCATTTGTCTCAAGGTGTTTTTAATTTCTTTTAAAAAAAAGATTTATTTATTTATGCATACAAGAACTGGGGTGTAGGCCAGAGGTGTGGGGTGGTAAGAGGATTCACCAGAGACAGAGTGGAGAGCAGAACAGGTGGATCTACTGAAATACACTGCTGAGGGGAGCAGTGGGTGAGGCAGGAGAGGTCTGCTGTGCCATGTTGGAAGCTCTCTGGCTGGGCAATGAACTCATGCTGCAGTAGCTGTGGATAGCTTCATAGTGCTGAAACTTTACCCATTGCACCACCAGAGAGGCCAATAATTTCTTCTTTGACTTACTCTTTAACACAGGGTTTTTCAGTAATGTGTTGTTCGATCTCCATATATTAAAAGATTTTCCTGCTTTCTTTTGATGGATAATTTCTAGTTTGATAACTTTATGGTCTGGCAGATGCTGGGTTTGATTGCAAAATTTGTGAATTTGTTATTTGTTTTGTGTCCCAGAATGTGGTCTGTTCTGGAGAATGTCCCCATGTGTGCTTGAAGAAAATATGTATTTGCTTTTTGGGGGTGCAGTGCCCTGTCTAGGTCTTGAGGTCCAAGTGGTCCTATTTTCTGGGCGGTTACTGAGGGTCTCACAGAAAGTCATGAATCCTCTTTCATTGTGGGTAGGTACTTGTGAGGGCATGCGGAAGGTTGTGAGGTCTATGTTGGTCTGGGTGGGAGCCTACAGCATCTTGGGTAAATCACGAGACCTTTGGCCACTCTGATACTCTCCTCGACATGGGTCCTGAGTCTCACTGCTCTGGGAAGGCACTGGCAGGGTCTGGGTTGGTGCCTGCTGTTTGGAGTTTGGGGCATAGTAGAGCAGAACAAAATTAGTTCTCTCAGGAAACTTGTCATATATAAGTGAACAACATAGATACAATCCATATGTCCTCATGGAACATTTATTTTCACTGTTGTCTCAATTACAGTTCAGGTGAAAGCAAATTGTCCCAAATTAGATGGTAATTGCCTCTGTACTCTATTTCACTGCTCTTGTGGACTTGACCAGCTTTAAGCACCCATTGGGACTCCATATAAACATTCCTTAAAAAAATAATTAAATTTGGAGGATGGAAGATAAAGCAAAATATTTTAAATTATTACTATTTTTGGTCTGTTTTGTTCTTTTCTCTAGACAATATTGAAGTGATATAATTTCTTCTTTGGTAAATGGTATGAGACTTTATGTTTCAATATTACATGGGAATTAGGGGATTGTCAACATAATTGTGCCTCAAAAGTTTTTGAATTATTCAGTGAATTAAGGCTTTGCTTCATTAACTCAAACTGCACAAGTATGGTGAATACAACCAGAGATCATCAGTGTGCACAAGCTGAGTCCAGAGGGCGTGACATATCAGCAGTTCACTATGGCATCCCTTGATATTTATCACTAGGAAAGAAACTTTTTTAAAATTTATTTTTTCCAGAGATGACTAGTTACCATTCTATGCATCCCAAATTCGTCAGCTAATTGCTTCTTCTCCATCACCTGCCTCTAGGTGCTGTTGATGAGTTATTCCAAGAAGACTACAATTATTTAATCTTTGAACCTAAAAATGGCCCCTATTATTAAGCAGTATCATGTGGTAGACAGGACACTTCAAGCTCCAGTCTTGGTAGTGATGGCATGCTTTCGTTTTATAGTCATTTACTTGTAATCTTAATGAATTCTGGGAATTAAGATATGTGGGTTTGCTGTGCTGGGTATTACCTTGGATATCGCTGAAACATAGCAGCAGTGAATTTTTTCCTTGTAAGTGTGAATTCAAATATGCTATTATTGATGGCAAATGTGTAAGTTCAGTGAGACCCTGGTAGTAGTGATTTACATTTTCTGTGCACACGTAACACCAAAGACCTTACCAAAATTCATATCCTGACTCACAAGGTCTGTGGAGGGTCCTTAGAGTCTTCAGTTTTGGGTTAGGGGTTGCCAGTGATGCTGGTCCCTACAGCACAGGAATATAGGTAAGTGTGCGAGATGGATTACCCCTGAATCACTGTTCAAGGCAGCTGCATTGTTTTCCTTTCATTCCTGCACACCCAGCAACTTTAATTAAGGTTTCAAAGAAAAAACTTAAAACTTTTAGTTGCAATCAAATGTATTTTATGAAGAGAATATCTCAGCAGTGATGTTCACTATTTGGGTTAAGAAGACCTCAATTGCATTGTGATTCTCATAGCTATGAGGGAGCCCCGGTTCACATTTGTGGAATACTGTCACGTACATCATCTTATTTAGAACTTATCACCTCTGAGAGGCAGATGAGTTCAATATTTTGCTGACACATGTTTACATATGATTCAAATGAGAAACACAGCATCCAGATGATGCAGAGAGAGCCTTAGGCTAAAGTGGAGGTCAGCCCAAGTTCTTTGCCTGATGGAAGATCCATTTAATCAACTGGTTTCGTGCTGTCCTTTTAAGGCCATAGAGATCCATTGCTTTGCTTCATATAATCTATGTTCAAGCTAAAAATATTATATATGCATGTAATACCCTTGTCTGCTATCAATGTCATTACCATTATCACCCCGAACAAGCAGTATCGGTGCTTCCGACAAGCACTTACAAAGATTAAAGAACATATTGTGCGTGTTTGAGTATATGGATCACAGCCTGGCCCTCAACTACTATGCCAATGATTCTAATAACAGAATAAAACAGGTGATCCGAAATATCAAATTAAATGAGTTATTGCAGTTTTGTTAGATGCTTAATACCTATGATCATTAAAAAATGTTACTGTGAAACAAAGGTCTTAACAATAAATACTATAAAATACTGAAACAAAGAAATCTTGACAGCTGAGGCAAGGCAAGATTTTAGTGACTCCTGGAAGGAATTGATCCTCAGTGGTTAAGAAAGGGTCTCTGGAGTCCAGCTGTCTGGACCTGACTTCCTGCCTTGAACTTCATCAACCATGCTGTGAGAATTTGCTGAAAGAAACATACTGAGTTATATGAGAAGTAACTCTAAGCATGTGTTTCCACATCTGCAAACTGTTGAGGAAATAACAGGTGTTACTCAGAGGGTGTTCAAAGAATTAAGTGAGACATGCAAAACACTTAGTATGCTACAAATACATGGTAAATATTCTGTAATCACAACTACTTTTCTTGAGCATTTACTGTGTTCTAAGCACTACTTATGTGTACACTTATTTCTTCTTCACAACAACCCTATGAGGTGTGTGCATTATTTTTCCAGTTTTAAAGATAAGGATAGTGAGGTACAGAGAGATTAAAACTTGCCTTAATTTTTGAATTTTGGGAGCTTTCATTAAAAACCAAATCATCTGGTCTCAAACCTGAGTTCTTTATTAAATCATACCAATCAAACAAACACAAATTCTACTGCTGCTGATACTACTACTATTTTTGTGGTGATCATTGTTGTTATTATTTTTATTCTATGCCACTAAAGCTTTAGAAAAGCTGGCCAAATTCAATGAAGAATGCACTCTAGTGCAAATGGAAGGTGGGACTCCTTTTGGTCCGAGAGAGAGGTGCTGGACCAGTTTGGCTGAGTGGAGGGCTCTTTGGGTGAAGGAACAGGAGAAAAGGCTATAAAAAGAAGTTGGTGTGAGACCAGGAAGATTTTTTTCCCTAATTTTTAAAAATAATTAATTTATATGTATTTTACAACATTGTTCATTTTTTTTTTACAATGTTTGCTTTCTTTTCTCTGGTGTAGTCCCCATAGAATTCCCACCACCAATCCACCTGTGCACCATCACCATAGTTCCTTGTTCTCTTCCCACCCTCCTTTTAATCCTTCTCCCATCCTCCCCCTTGCAGAATGCCTCTGAATTACAGTTGTCTGTTTATTTTTGTTTTGTTGTGTTTTTTATTGTTATTGTCTTTAATATCATACTAATACAAGAAGCTTTGTTCTAAGGAAAATGGGAAAATTAAAATCTTTTTTTGGAAAAAGAATGATTATCTTGCATCATTGTTCAGAAATGAATTATAATGGAGGGAGTAAGAAAGAGGTGAGCAGACCAATTAGACATTTACGTGGATGGTAGTATATTCATTCATTCATTCATTCATTGATTACCCACCCATGTGCTCTTCCTACCCCAGTGCTCTTGAGGTCTTGCAGCTGTGCTAAGGACAGCAGGTACCATCACAGACACAGAAACACATGGTCTGCCCACTAAGAAATACATACATAAAATGTGACTTTAAAGTAATGAGGCTAATGGTGCAAGATTTTGTGGGATCCATCTTATTAATTTATAACTTGGCTCATATATAGAAATATATCTGAAAATAAAAGCTGGGAAATGAATCACCCTCCTTAGACATTCTTCTACGTGACTCATTTAGTGGGTATGTGATGGAAGGAACTTTTATGGTAGGGAAATTCCGATCAGTCACAGCTTTTAGAACTGCCTGTTGATGATATACACAGCACCATAATAGCAGTACTAAAATTGGCTTTTACTTCCTTAAACCATCATTGTATTGAACCATGTAACCAGAAAATCACAATGTGGTGATCTTTCTCTACACTAATCCTTCCATGAGTGCTTAATGACTTGTCTGTTCATCATGGAGATAATAAAGCTTGCATGGAAGCAATAGCTGTCTTGGTGACTTTGCATAAATCATTATTTGTTAAAGTGAAGGAAAACCTATAGATAGGATCCAAGGACTGGGATAGCTCAACTTTCAAGTATTAACTCTGGTAATTGCTGTGACTGCATTAGTAATGCACTGAACAAATAGATGCAGACCAAAAAGCAAATATTATCTCTTGGAGTGATCAATAGAACAAGTTTCAACACAGGAAGGGCAATTATTAAATATCCTAGCAAGCTTTGTCCGAGCAAAAGAAAACTGTAATGAAATGCCTACTAGGAGAGAAACGGGGACACAGGCAAAGACCTATAGAAACCAGGCAACTTTAGCCTTTCACAGCTAGAAGGAAAGGAAATGTGTTGTAAGAAAGAGTACTTGGAGAATATTTATACAGCCCAACTTACAATTTCAAAACTAGTTATTTACAATGCTTTAAATATATGGCTTCAATGAAGATAGTTTTATCAAGGCAAGAGACTATTGTTTTCCCAAAGAGCTTTTCCCAAAAGCTGTTTTTCAGCTTCTCCCATTGCACCGTGTGTCATTGTAGAACACTTCAATTCTTAGTATCCTACTAAGCTAAGCTAAGAGAACACAAACATTTTCTTGAAGCAAATACACAGTATTTCTCCCCAAACACAGATTCACAAGTAAACAAGGCAAAGAGAAATCGAAGAGAGAAGTAGGACATAGTGCTATATTTAGGCCAGTTGCCTGATTTCCATTAGACTGATCCTAATTTCGATTAGGTTTTTGTCCCAGGGGCTGATTTTGTTGTTCAAAAAAAGTAAAGACTCCTACAAGCAGGCGGCTCAGCCAGCAGATAACACCCTCAGATTATTCAAGAGGAAGCGAGGTTGGTAGCTGCTAACCCCAGAAATAATAGCATTAGCCACAAACTGCAAAAAACCATCATATTAATGGGGTTACAAATGATTCAGAGTCTGCACAGGAAGTTTTATTTTTTAATTTCCCATTTCATTATTTCTCCTTTTACACAGTTTCCTGTTCTCTCTTTCATGCTTCTTGCTCCTTTAGCCTCATATTTTTCCTTCCCCTCCCTCTATCCTTCCCTCCTCCCCACTTGCTTCCTCATGTTTTCTTTCATTTCTTATTCCTGGATCACTGCCTTCTACTTTGTTTCCTCAATTTTAATTAGAGATCTTTTTAGGACATGGATCAGGTCACATTCCTTCTCTGAAAACACTCTGCTCTGGTTTCCCAATTTATCCAGGTCTAAGTGAAAGCTACTACAGAGGATATCAGGTCTTACAAGATCTAGTTGTGTTCATTTAGGGGGGGCATCTCTTCCAGACAGGACAGGCCCACCCCAAGCAGAGTGTTATTTTATTGGTTCCTCCCATTATCTAAATGACTGATTCTCTTACCTTCTTCAGGTCTTTGCTTTAAACTCTGTTCCTCAATGGCCAGTAACAACCCTGTTTAAAAAGGAAACGAACCTTCCTTCCCTCCTCAATTCTGCTTTTCTTAATTTCCTTTAGCCTAATATTCCTAACCTATTACACAATTTATTTACTTTGCTTATTGTTTATATCTTTCTTCTACCATTAAAATGCAGGCTCCATTAGAATGGGATATTTACTTCTTCAGTGATTTAACCCATGTGTTTAGAATAGGTTCCAAGAAAAAATAGGCACACAATAAATATTTTTCATTGTGTTGAATTAATTAACCTATTTTCAAAGAGGGATGCAGTCAAAGAATTAGAATATAATACAATGGCTAAGTGTGAGTGAAGTCTGTAGCTATTTTAAAAGCATTAATTAAATAGAAATATTCATTTCTGTTAGGGTGGAGTTGGTGATGAACCTGAGGGAATGTTGTGAGAAATGGCAACGTTAATGTGGATTTGGGACTATTATTAAGAGTTCATCAAGCAAACTTAAATATCAAGGGGGAGGGAGGGCATTCCAGATAGAAAAACAACATATGTCAAAATCTTGATGTGCAAGGTACGAAGCCACAATGTGTGCACATTGGAAAAGAGAGTGCAAACATTCTGCTAATTGTATTACAGGGAACCTGAACAGTAGAGGTTGGAAGTAAGGCTCTGTATGTAGAACAATAGAGAGGAACCAAATGATAATGAGTCTTACTTGTAAACCTAATGGCATTAGATTTATCTTGAAGAATACAGGGATTCATTGAAAGATATTAAGAAGAGGAGGAGTTATAAAGTTTTAATGTTTTAAATGTTGTGATAGCATACAATGGAGAGAAGAGTATCTATGGAGGCTAAGAAGCCTTTTGCAGGCTGCTGGTGGAGATTTCATTGAAGGCAATGGACGCAGAAAGCACAGGGGTCATGTCTGAGAAAGATTTTAAAAGAAGACCTCACATGAATCAGTGGTTGTGAACACATGAGGTACAGGGAACAGAGATGTATGTAATATAATTCTGACATTTTTAGTTTGAGTGGACCAGTTAGATTGTGACACTATTCATTGAAAATGGAAAATTAAGAGGTGGAAAGAATTGGGGAAATGATTTTTTTAAATGTTGAGTTTGTGGTGCTGTAGAAATCCCAATAGGAGTTACGAGGTAATTAAAAATAAGTGAATTATGTGGGTAGAACTTTGGATAAGTCTCGAAGGAAGCAATAGAGATTTGAACAGTGATAGTTAATGACAGTTAAATCATTATGATTAGTGTCATGGCCCCATCAGAATCTGTAGAGTGATAAGAGAGTGAAGGTTAGCATTCTGAGGAAAGTTACTATTTAATTGTCAGGTAGAGAAAGCATTCTCTGTAAGTGGGATATTGTACAAATGGGCAAAAATTCAGGGGAATGTGGAAGTTATAGGGTGATACGGAAGTTAATAAAGAGAGGAACGGCCACCATGATTAGCTACTAGGGAGGTGAGAGAAGGTAAGAAATAAAGGACCCCAAATTTGCCCAAGTTACTAGAAACAAATTCAGAGGAGCTGTGAGGATGCAAGCCAACTACAGTATATTAAGAAGTCTAAAGGATATGATGAGTAGAAGATTATAATTATAGATGAGTCTTCAAGAAACCAGCTGTGAAGGGAAGCTGAGGAATAAAGCAGTGATTGAAGCTGTACATAAGGTGATGAGAAGGTTATTTCTCATCTCATATACAAGAGAGACTTGTTGGGGAAATAGAAGCAATGTTGAAGAAGTGTTTGAAAATGAGAAAGAAGATTAGTTGTTCTTGTGACTGCACTGAGGGCTCATTCTCTGCAGGAAATGATAGGAGTCGGAATATAGATCAGAGATAGAGGCATTAACCCTAAAGAGGAGAGGGATTGCTTGTTCTTTGGAGTTGAGGAGTGTATCTTTGTGCTCACAAATGAATATGTAGGGGACATGGAGGTTTTAAGAAGTCACTATGTAACACCCCATGGACCCCTTTGGTCTTTGAGTTAAGAACCAAATGAAGACCAACACAGTGAAGTAGAGAGATAAAACTCAACTGAAAGTGTTATAAATGATAGGGGGAACAGAGAATGTAGCTATGAGGTGTGGGCATACTCTAGTCTGAAATGAGACAGACACATAAAGACTGGGTAGGTCGACAAGATTGTGCACACAGAATGGGCCCCTTATTGCAGAGAAGAACCGCTGCACAGATGCCAATGAGTACTGTCTGTAGTCAGACAAATCTCAGAGAGAAAAGTGTTGACATGAGCATGGTCAGCTATTATCCCAAAAGTAACCAAATCATGTAGTTAATTGTGGAAACTTGAGTCCAGTGATATAAGGAGTCCCTTTGCCAGCAGGAAGCTTGGTGAGATTGAGGGAATTGCTTTGTCTATTTATTATTTGTAGTGATGTTCTTGCAGTGATTGAGGGGGATGAGACAAAAAGTAATGGCTAGGAAAGTATAGTGAATATAGGTAATAGCCACCGAGAAGAAAGAAAGCATGATCCAGGGTCATATGCAGGAATTTCTAAGGGGTCTTGAAGTCCAGTTAAGGATGGAGAAATGCATTGCAATAGCTCCTTTCCAGAGGGGTCAATAAGTATTGTTGTATAGGAGATAAGTGTTTCAATTAATATAGAGTTGAGGTCTTTCACGGTCATTGAAGTGATAGTAAAAAAGAAATAGTTGAAATAATACATCACAAGGTATAGAATTATGTATCATTACTCTATTTATGCATCACAAATAATCCCTAAACTTAATGACTTAAGATACTAGTGATTTATTCTTTCGCATGGACAACAATTCAGGGAAGTTTCCATTAGACAGTTCTTTTGATCAAATGATATCACTTAAGTCATTCATGTGGCTGGATCGAGACAGTTTTGGAAGGTCTAAGGTTAATTCTTTACAAGCTTAAAACTTCCACGTGGTCTTTTTTTTTAAGATTTATTTTTTATTTATACATACAAGCTGAGGTACAGGCCAGAGGCGTGGGGCGGTGAGAGGGTCCACCAGAGACAGAGCGGGGAGCAGAACAGGCAGATCAGAAATACACTGCTGAGGGGAGCAGCGGGCGAGGCAGGAGAGGTCTGCCGCGCCATGTGGGACTCTCCCTGGCCGGGCGTCGAACCCGCGTCACCGCTGCCGACAGCTCCACAGCACAGCGCTTAACCGCTGTGCCACCGGGGAGGCCCCACCACGTGGTCTTATCTGTCTCTCTCTCCACATTGTGTCCCATCAGTTAGTAGTCTCAGTAGGTTCTTTATGACATGGAGACTGTCTTCCCTCAAAAGCACAGAAGGGGAAGATGCCAGATATCTTCAAAGAGAGACCTGAAACCAGCACAAGGTTCCTTCTGCACTTTCTGTTAATTACAAGGCCAGCCCGAATCAAAGAAAATGATTGAGATAGACTCTCTCTCTACAGAGCAGATCATCTGCATATGCAGGGTGGAGGGCAGATGATGGCAGCCATCTTTGGGGACTTCTCCCACAACTGGACAAAAGGAAGGAATGAAATTCAGCCCAGTGCCAGATATGTAAGGAGAGAATGAGAGATTTTATGTGGCCATAGAGGAGACCAATGGCTGGTGGGTATTTTATGGGAGAAGTCCTTCCATTCATAGAGGGAACTGTCTATTTCTGTTAGAAGACAACCTATCTTCCATAATGCCCCAGATTTTCTAGCAAAACTTTTGAGGCTCAGGGAAAAAACTAATGTATTTGAAATTTCATTTTGATGTTCAGACTCAGCTCATTCTGAGGAGAAAAGTCATTTGGACATGAAAGTGTCACACCAAATTAGGCTCAGCTTGGCCTTTTGGGAGACAGTAAAATTAGGATTTGCCATCAAAACATGTGTGAATTTGAATCTCATAGGTAGGTCTGTGGTTCAGGAGATATGTGAAGTTGGTATAGGGGATCAGGAGATATGTGAAGTTGGTATAGGGGATGTAGGGTATTCTTTTCCTTTAGGGAGCTCACTCGACATCCTTTTGAAGTCAGACTATTCATTATCGGGACTTGTCAGACCTGGCTTTACATCCTTCTAGGAACTCCTGACTTCCTTTAATTTTCTTACCTTGATTTGCTCTTGTACATTTCCCCTCTAGGTTGACTTGCAGTTTCTTTACCTGTGACTTAGAGTTTTAGATTCTTTAGTAGACTTGAATCTTCATCTCTATTTCCATTCCTGTTTTGGGGGAATCACGTTTTCTCCTTATCTTTTGATTTTAGACCAACATTTCCAACTTTGAGCCCACACATTTGTGACTTATAGAAAATTTTAGAAAAATGAGCTACACATTCTAGGGGATTTCTACTCAATACTTCCTTGAGGTCATGTCCCTGGGACATTACAAGGTACCAAGACACTGATCTTATTGAGAAGAACATGGTTGCAATCTCCTTGGTCCATAACACATTCAAGGAATCTTTGATATGATTGTGATTCTTGGGTTCTAAATTCTAGCCTCCCTGGACACTATGTGGTTATTCACTGAATTTTGTCTCATCTAGTGTTATAGAATTTTGCTGGTGCCCTCCCACAGAGAGTGTTGGAAATTTTTCCCCCCTACCAGCTGTCTCCCGGCCAGGGAAATCTTTCTTAGATATTTCTTATTTCAAGCTTAAGTATCCTTAATGAATTTAGTCTTTGGACTATAAAAGCCAAGAAGTCTTGTCACCAGTCTTCTTGATTTGATCTGGTTGCTATTTGAATAGGGGTAAAGGGCATGGGAAGACAGAGAGAACATAAAGCAATAATGCAAAAGTCTTCCTGCCACATTATTCCATCACTCCCTATCAAAGATGATTTGTCCACGTGTCTCTGCTTCTTGAAGGGCCACTGTCTAGTCTGTTAAACAGTTCCATCTAAGCAAACATACTCATTCAGAAGAATGAGAGAAACTCTGTGAGCTCTCACAATCCTCATTGCTGGTGCATGTGTCCATTTTATAGTGGCCTTCTGGAGAAAATGCCTAATTTTGTTAGTCGTTCAAAGAAATAACTCTAGTGAAATGCAGCTCAACCTTGGTAGACTCAAAGAAACAACAGAAATCAGTGGACAGGACAGTGCATTATTATAATTACACATAATACTTAAGGATCGAATTATTCAACCTATGGCACAATGGGTCTCTGGCTGTGACAACCTTGGCACAAATAACTCAAGTGCTAATATAGACATATAACTTTACAATACCTGAAGTTTCACTTGAACTTGGATCTAAACTCAGAAGTTTCCACTGAAATTTAGTTCCATTGAATTTAATTACCTTCTCTTTCCTTCATTACCAGAAGACTTTTTAAAAACATAATGGACAATTTCAGCTCTTGTTCTTCAACAGTGGGTGACAGGGACCCCACAAGTTCATGATGCCAAGTAATTTAGAGGTCCAGCCCTAATTTTTCAGATTTTTTTTAACAGAGCAGATAGCTGTATCATATCTAACTTACATTCATTATCTTCAATGAGGAGCTTACAGAAAAAGAGAGCTAACCTTTGGACTTAGGCACACATCAAAATCACAAGTTGACCATTTCCTGTTGTGATTTTGAGGAAGTGGAATCCAAGACTCACAGCCTCCATCAGCTCACCTGTAAAATGTTGATAATCTAGCTGATCACACAGATTATTTCGAGTATTAAAAGGAATGGTGAACTATGGATCACGTAGATCCATCACTTAACACTCACCTCGTAGAAGAGAATCTCATTAACATTACCTATTGCTTCTTGCTGTGTGAAAGTCAGTTTTCTCTCCAAGTCCTAGGAGACTGACCTCACTGTACCTCTGCTTCATGCAAACTTTCCCCCTAGCTGGTACTCTTCCCAATCTGCTAAAACCAAGCAACTAGGAAATCTCATGCCTTTTAACAGTGGGTCAATCAAAGGTCAAGTCTTTGGGTGAGAGTCTAGTTGAAGCTGGGGTGCAGCTGTGGTCTCAGTTTTAGAGTCATCATTTCCCTGGCTCAGGGGTCTTTTCCTGTATTTCTGAGTTCTATTAAGTTCTAGACAATCTTACTGAACATATTGTTTTCTTGTACAAACTGTTCCTCCTTCTATATACATCACCATGCATTGTGCCCTCATACGAGTCACTTGTGCCAGAAACAGAAATCATATTTGCTTTCATCCACAGCCTAAATGCCACATTCAATCAGTGACTAAGTCCTGTCAATTTCTCTCCCAAAATATACCTCAGATCTGTCCCCTTCTCTCCATCGCCCCTGCCACCCCAGTCCAGACGTGTGCCCTCCTTCCTTGGAACTATTCCAACAGCTTTCCAAATGAATGATGTCAAGCCAACTTAAAAACTTTACAAGAAGTATCATAACTCAGTCTCTATTTAAGGAAACTAAGGTCGTCATAATATATTTAGGAATGTCTCTGTTCCACTGCCTCTCTCTCTCTCTTTTTTTTTTTTTTGCTATTGTATTATAAAAGTAGTTAAGGTACCTGTAAAATTCAGTTACGTGGAACTTCTTATTTCCTAACTGTGCTGAGCAAAAAAGAGGACTCCTATAATATATTTACTCCAGACTGATTTTTGCAAAAGATTGTTCCCATTTCTAGATTAGGTTTGTGACTCATAGAGTCTTTTTGTTCTGGATGCTTTGAAAAGTCAAGCAAAACTTCCTTCAAGCCCAGCAGTTAATTGTCACTGTGATGCCTGTTTGATGACTTCATATTTATTTTAATTTTTTTAAAGATTTATTTATTTATGCATACAAGCTGGGATATTGGTCAGAGGTGTGGGGCAGCGAGAGGGTTCACAAGAGACATAGTGGGGAGTAACACAGGCAGATTGATGGAAACACACTGTTGAGGGGAGCAGTGGGCAAGGCAGGAGAGGTCTACTGTGCCATGTGGGAATCTCCCCGGCCTGGCGTCGAACTTGCGTCGCGGGACAGCTCCAACAGTGCAGCGCTTAACTGCTGCGCCACCAGGGAGGCCCACCATATTTATTTTAAGAGGAGCTGCATCCCGCTGGGCCTGCCAGA
The DNA here is from genome assembly GCA_004024925.1 of Scalopus aquaticus. NCBI lineage: Eukaryota > Metazoa > Chordata > Mammalia > Eulipotyphla > Talpidae > Scalopus > Scalopus aquaticus. The sequence continues at coordinate 13,279 of PVIJ01002591.1, read as the reverse complement.
ATGAGTTAGCCGTGAAATGCATTCCTAAACAGCTAAATGATTCAGCGCAGGATCCCATAGATGAAATTGACTTTGTAATGCAGCGGCATGTCTCTCTGTTGGAAAGTCTATCTATTTTGGTTCTGTGCTTTATTTTATAATTCAATATTGCATATGAATAGGTAATGGAGGGTAGCTTTCCTGCCTCACAAAACCCCTGTTACTATCGGTATGTCGTTAAAAACTTTGCCCAGGTACTTGACGCCTCCTCTGATGAGAACTCAGTTATATGGGGCCAGTGTATCTGAAAACATTCAGACTTGCACACTGCAGTTTGCAAATAACAACTAGGATGCTCTTGAACTGAGAAACCCCCAAGAGGGTACTTACCTCCTTTGCATCAATAAAGTACAACAGCTTTCTTATCAGAGGCTGACTTTTGCTTACAGCTAGAAATCTGGCTAAACCCAGTTTCTAACCACTTAGAGACTTCAAATAATTCCCAAATTATACCTTCCTTCAAAGGGAATATGCTTTAAATCAAGTGTTTAATGTTAGGAAAATAATAATTCACATGCTTGCACACCTTAGCAGCTTGTTTTAATTTTGAGACAAAAGAACAGAGAGCAGCACAGATTGTGCCTGGCCCCTGGCTTCCCCACTCTCCCCAAAGTGCTTGGGAAATGCACTTTTTTTAAGAAAAAAGAATAAGGACTTAATCAGCACTGAAACCCATAGTGTCTCAACTGGGCATTTTGCTCAGCAAACAATATATTGAGGATAAAAATGCTGGTGCTTTCCTGAGATAGCAGGAGGTCCAGCATTAGAAACTTGATTGCTGACAGCTAAGGGCCAGCACACCAACTAAGTTTCCAGCAAATTCTCTAAGTGTTTGTTCTTTAATTTCTACTGAAAAGCCACAGGCTACAAGAGGACTGTGTGTGGTGTCTGAGGTGCACCATCTACTGTGGACCATCAGAGAATTCTGAGTGGAAAGCAATTCTTTATTTTGACAAAATAAGTGACTTGGGGAGGACAAGCACCCAAGGTTTCCAGGAGAGAATAAAACACAGGGCTCGAGGTATCCATGTGAATACACCTTCTCTCCCGTCAACCTAAATGGTGCTATGTACTCTCTTTAGGAGAATGGAGAAAACAGCACATCAAGTGAGTTTTCTGAATTCTGTGATTTATCTAAGAACCCCAGATGGAAAAGGCTGGTTGGGAGTCATGATACTCAATTTCTAATTTTGCAATGTCACCAATCCGTGAAATTTTGTTGAAGTCATTTAATTATGCCGTGTATCATTTTACCTGTAAAATACATAAGGGAAACTGGTGGGAGACTCCAAGAATCTCAGGTGAATAAGGAAGGTGATATTATTCCAGAAGCCTTTTTGTTGTTATTTTTTTTGAAGATTTATTTTATGTATTTATGCATTCAAGAGTTGGGGTGTAGGCCAGAGGTGTCGGGGGGAGGTGAGAGGATTCACCAGAGACAGAGTGAGGAGCAGAACAGGAGGACTGACTGAAATACACGGTTAAGGGGAGCAACGGGAGAGACAGGAGAGGTCTGCTGCGCCATGTGGGTCAGCTCCCTGACCGGGGATTGAACTCCTGCTGCTGATGCCAATAGCTTGATAATGCTGAGATGTAACTCCTTGCACCACCAGGGAGGCCCACCAGGAGCTTTTTTTGTATTGAGAGCATCCTCAGGAGTACTGAGACTTCATAGTTTCAGTTTGTGCACATTTTTATGCTGGAGCATTTCCCCCATACATCAAAAGGGAGACGGAAAAAGTGTCCTAGAATCTGGTTCAGATTTGCGACATTTGAATTTCCTCTAAAATACTTTTACTAAGTATCCCTATGTTCCATACTTGGATGTTTCTATTCTATTTTCAGAATATCCACCATCAGCAAATTTACTCATCCCATCTTTGAAGACCTCAGTTCTACCCTATGTAACATGTTATTACCCTGGCCCTATGACATAACTCAAAATAATGTTATATTGTTTTCGTACAAAAATAATCCATCCAAAAATGTCTAATGATAGAAAACTAGCTCCTCTGAATATCTTTTTTCCTGACACTGCCTCATAAGTACCCAAAGAAACTCCCCTGGAGTATTCTAGACCCACAAGCTCATCTTTCATTGGTACAAGTTCCCACCGTTGGGGAGGCAAGCAAGCTAACATGCCCGACTTCCATAGGGGAGCACAATTCTGAGGACAAAGCTCCTGCAGGAAAACGCTTAAAACAATTGTACCACTGCACTGCAGATGGGAACTTAGGTTGACAATACTTTCGACACATGGTCCTCCGCACAAATAATAAATCTTCAGTTTCTGAATTCAGTTTGAATACTTAAATCCTGCCTTTTTCATGGAGGAATTTGCTTAGAATAGTCAATCCAGTTTGTCTTGTTTGTCGACAACATAAACTATGCTAAAGCTAGGGTAGTGGAGGCAGGGAAGATAATCCAGAGAAATGGACATTGGTTTTCAGTGCGAGGTTCAGGGCCAGGAGAATTCCCTGCTGTTTCTTACAGACTGACTTCTCAGTAAAGGTAAGGGGCAAGGAGGTCAGATTATGTTCAGAGCTGGCTGGCAGAGGTGGCGGGCCCAGCAGTCGCTTCACCTATTGCAATATACTGGGGACACTATGGTGTTTTCCTTAATGAGACACGTGCTGGGAGTGAAAGGCAAAAGCTCATCAGTGCTCCTCCCTCTCTTATACCTCCAGGGTCTCAGCTACCAAGTACTGGAATTGTTGCTTTCTCCACTGCCATGAAATCAGTGTGGCCCAGCCCAGTAGCTGTGACATCACCCAGTCATCCTATTCACATCCAGACCTTTGGTTTGAAATGCTCTCTTGCAAAAGAGCTAAGGTCATTTTTATATGTTCTATCTGTACCTGTTGTATACTCCATATTTTTGGTTACTTGTGTCACTGTAAGAGGGTCTCAGTGGCAGTGAACTCATTACTCTTGTGATCTAGTGCCATGTCATTCTAAGAAGAGAATGCAGGTGGCTGAATCAGAATTAACCCTGAATCCCTGAGGCCTCTTATGATGAGGCATCTTAAATGTTAATCAACTTGGGGCCTCCCCGGTGGCCCAGCGGTTGAGCGCTGCGCTGTGGAGCTGTCGGCAGCGGTGACGCGAGTTCGGCGCCTGGCAGGGGAGAATCCCACATGGCGTGGCAGACCTCTCCTGCCTTGCCCGCTGCTCCCCTCAGCAGTGTGTTTCTGATCTGCCTGTTCTGCTCCCCACTCTGGCTCTGGTGAACCCTCTCACCGCCCCATGCCTCTCTGGCCTGTACCCCAGCTTGTATGTATAAATAAAATAAAATCTTAAAAAAAAATTAAAAAAAAAAGGTTAATCAACTTGGTCACTCTGAGGTTGCTCTTAAGAGGAAGAAAGAAACTCACATTCGAGAATAGTCACAATGGAATCATGAATTTCCAAAATAGGTCTCTATTGTGTCCAACTATCTCTACCTGACAATTACTCAAAGAGTAGATAAGATGAGCTAATCCTCTTCTGTGACAGCAGCATGTAGTGAGTGACCAAAGTGACTTAGAAAGATGTGGAGACCAGGAATATTTGAGAGAGGTAGTCTCAGAAAGCTTTTCTAGTCAACTTTTGAGGCAGCCATGGAATTTATCAGTGATACCTGATGCCTTTGGATGGAAGGTGCATTACCAGTCCCTTGTATACCTTGATGATCATCTCATTGTTGAGTGACTTTTTCTGTAAAAGTTGCAACTTGTCACAGTGTAAGATAGAAATACAACATAGATTAGTTTGACAGGAGTTGGCTGATTATAATGACATAGTGATTCATAACCTGAAAATTGGTGAGACATTACCCATATTCCTGGAGAGGATTCAAAACCCTAACACACTACAAGCTATAGCTATAGAGAATTGGTGGGCTTCATCCCCTTGTGCAATGTGATCTCCTACACAGTAAGACAAACTGGTCAACTTGGGTAGATGCACAATTCTGCCACGCAATGGTAACTTCTGCCTCAGATATAGGGCATCCTTAGTGCTATGCCCACTCTGATGGTGAGTGCATTGTCATGTCTAGTACTAGGGTGGATCACGGGCATACCAGTGCAACTGAGATGTTCCTGTTGATCTGCAGCTTGATTCTACTTTGTCATCAGATAATGATGTATTCTCTGGGCATCTCTATGAGGGCCTCGGATGCTCTGATCCACAGTCTGTTGCTCAAAAGAACAACATTTTAATCTCTCAGTCTATAGTTTTCCAAGTGACAAATATTTAGTTTATTGACAAGAGCCCCAAACTTAGGAGTTAGTGACAGTGGAGGTTGCCCTTGAGTTTTACCCACTGTGCCAAGCAATCACTTCAATTTCCAGTTCTTTATAGCTTTAGAGGTTGAGCAGCTACAATAGCTGGTGGAAACCTTTCGGTTTCAGTTTAACTGACCCATTAGTGAACCAGGCCCAGGAATTTATGGAATTGGGCAACTTTATGAAAAAATCATAAAAGATTTTGCCCACTCCATCTCTAAAATTCTTCTGCATCTTAAAAAGGTGATTATGATCTTCAGTTTCCCTTAATAACAGAAAGATAGTTGGTCTGTTATTAATCATCTTTACCCTCAAAGCACTCAAGACAGGCTAGAAGAGGTTGGAGGAATAAAGGCATGAAGAGAGTACCTCTTTCAGCAGTAAATAAGATTTTCCGTTTACTTTCAGTGTTGAGTGGCATAGAGGCAGCTTATGGTTCAACCATACAAATCTCCAATGTTTCACAGCTCATTCAATGTGGGGAGAACATCATTACTTCCATGATCCACTTTAGCTTGGGATACCCTTGACTCGGCAGCCATAGTCACATTGCTTTTTGACTGGGCCCATGGGGTTGACCTTGTGGTCGATTTGAGATTGATTTTCTCAGTGTCAATGCTACTGGAAAGCCCCAAATCACAGTCTTCTAATTTCAAAAATGTTGTGATTGGAACTCCATGAGTACACTCTCACTTCAAGCCAACATATGTCCCCCGATATTTTGCCCATGATCCCAGACATACTTCTTGGGCCTTAATCACTCTTGGATACTCATACTAAAATATTTGAGGTAGTTGGTTATCTTCCTTGAGTTTTCTTTTCTCTTGGGTAACTTCTTTTTTTCTAAAAATCATATCATTCATTAGATTTTCTTCATTATCTTATACAATGTCCTCTAAAAATGTCATAATTTGCCTTAAATTGTGATACTTAGATTTGGATGAGTACACTAGGTCTGTTATGAATAGCACAGAGACAAGATTATTGCCATCTCATTTGTTCAAGTTTTATTTTTCATTCATGTAGCTTAAGATGGCATTGGCTCTTTTGGCGGCAGTTCCATCTCATCATAGGTATGCACTGAGTCAATTGCCAGTTATAACAATTGTTATTTCCAACTGTACTCTGCTCAGTCAAATTGTCCTGTGTTTTACTTGGGTAGTTGTTTATTGGGGGAACTCTATCATTGCTAAATACTTTTTACCCTGCTAAATTTAATGTTCTAGGTTTAATACAATGCTTAAGTCTGTCAAAATATTTTCCCTCTTGGTTTCATCACCCAATGAATTTGCTATCCCCCCCTCTTTATTACATTTGATGATTTTGTCTTTCTGATTATTGTCCAAGGTAGCGGATTTAAATTTTACATTATCAGGAAGCTTTTTGAAGTAAACTGTTACACTGAAACCTAAAATTTAAAGGAGATATTTGTCATTATAATTTCAGTTTGCAAGTTAAATTATTAATATTCTGTATGAAGTCCTTCAGGCTAGCTAAATGAGGCTGTTGTTGAACATAAAATTTAAAATTAGTGTTCATAAATGGCAGCAGAAATGAGACTAATCCCATCATCTAACACGTGAATATTTGGTTTACGTTGCTCAGTATTGAGAGTATGGTGATTGAAACAGAAGTAGTTGCAATTGTCTGTTTTTAGTCCCATTGTCTTTGCAATCTCAAGACAACTTTTTGGTAAAATAAAATCAGGTATTTGAAAGATGTATGGAGGAACCATTTGTCCTCAAACCAAAAACATTGATAATCATTAACTGTGTTCATTCATTCATTCAACAAGTATTTCTTGAGCATCTTCTCTGTTACCAGCACTATTTATCTCTTTGGGGTATACAATAAATAAGTAGTGGCTCTTGGAACTTATATTCCAATAAGATGAGACAGAAAATAAACATGCACATACAAATATATGTACTATGCATACAAAAGAATATCTATGTGTGTGTGTTACATTATCACTTTCTATTCACTTCCACTAACTTGAAGAGAATTCTTACTACTACATGATTTATACTGCACTTCTTATTCCCATCCACTCTTTTAGTTTTCTAGAGGATTATGTAACAGCTTCTTATCTCAATTTCTGACACAGTTTTACATACTAATTTTCAGCTAATGAAAATTCTATTCTATTCTACCAAGAATACCAATTCTTCCTATTATACTAAGAACATAAAACCTATCAGAAGAGAATATTTGTAGGACACTGCCAACACATCATCAATTCATCTTCCAACATTAGTTTTCAATGTTGCCTACTTCCAAAGATGAAGTAGCCAAGTTCCTATTTAATGCCAACCTGTCTATTTGTGCTCTGGATTCCATTTCTTTTTGTCTATTCAAAGATGTCACTTCAGCAATTTTCCTTTGTTTCTCCTACCTTTGCTTCTATTGGATCAATTTCTCCCATCAATCCTTTTCTTTATCATTTTCCCCAACAGCTATTCCCTCATTTTTTACTCTCCTTTGAAATAAAATTTCACAAAAGTACAGTTTATGCTCATAATCTTAATTCTTTCATTGAATTTTTTCTTACTGTTGTTTCTGTTTACATTTTAATTAAGATTATTTTTAGAGTAGTTTTAGTTTGATGACAAGACCTAGTGAGGAAGACAGAGATTTCCCATATACCCCTGCTCTCTAATTTTTTAATTGTTAATTTTAATGAATTTAAATAATAAATAATAGTGTTAATATCTTCCTAATGATTTCAGAGTTTTTATTATGAAATGTAAGACATACAAAGATTACCTAAAATATGAGCTGGTAGCTTATTAAGTTATTTTAAAGAGACTCTTGTGAAAACAACCAGACAAAGAAATTGGATATTGCACTATCTCCAAAGTCCTTCATGTGCTTCTGTCCAATCACTACCTTTGTCTCTTCTAATAGATAATCATTCTCTTGATTTCTTATATTAATCTCTTTGTTATGTATCATACATACCAGTTATGAGTCCACTAAATAATTTAATTTTATCTATTCATGAACTATGTTAAAGTGGAATTAATGCAATATCTGTGTTTCTATACTCCATATATTCAATTGTGTCTGTGTCTTTCACTCTACAGTGTGTGTGAGTGTTTACTTGTATGTGTGTGTACTAATGCTTTGTTCACTTTCATTGCTCTGCAATGCATGAATATACCATGATATATTTTTTTTCATTCTTCTATTCATGGGCATTTACTTGGCTTTTAGATGTGGAAGCGGTCATGGACATTCTTTTTCATGTCTATTAGTTTTTGTGTTTGCACAGTTCAGATGGATCTATAACTGGGAAAGCAATTGTTGAGCCATAGGGCACGTGCATTAAATTTTAATAAATAATGTCATATTACTTTCAAAGTGTGCTGGCCCCTGTATATGAGGGTTCCAGTTATCTCACATCTTTGACAACATTTTATATTTCATACTTTTTAATTTTTGTTCATTCAGTGGACCTGCAAAATAAGTCCAGTGTTTTTAATTTACATTTATTTCTATTATGACTAGTAAGGATGCGCTCCTTTTCACATGGCTACAGATCATTTGGAAATTTGGGAAGGATCTTTTCAAGTCTGTAATCCATTTTTTTCTGTTTGGTTAATGTCCTTTTTATTGATTTGTGGAAAATATATATTCTGTATATTATTTCTATGTTAATTATATATGATGGGCTCATTGTTTCCCAATTATTTTTGTGTTAATTTTTCCTGGGACTTTGATAAAGCAAAATACAGTCAAATTTATTAATATTTTCTTTATAATTAGGTCTTATGTCCTACTAAAATTTTCCCAACTTAAAGTCATGAAATTATTCTCCTTTATTATTTTTTAAATGCATTATTTGTTTTGTACTTTGTTTAAATCTTTAATACATCCAAAAACTTATTTTTGCTTATGTGTGAGGAATTTTCTTGTTTTCTGTTATTATTTTCCCCTCTTCAGGAGATAGTCTTCTGACTAACTCTCTCACTTTCTTCATCTCTTTTCTCATGACATCTTATCAATGAGGACTATCCTGGTTACACTATTTGAAACTACAATCTCCACCCACCCCTCAAACATAACTTTAGTTCCTAGCACTTTTTTGCTTATTATCAGTTGTGCACTTTGGTATTTAATTTATCCATCTGTTTGAATGTGAACTCCGTGAGGGCAGAAACCTTTATTGTGATTGCGTATTTCTCTCAAGTAACTAGATGATGACTGATGCTTAATCAGTATTTATTGAATTAAATGAATAAATTAATGCATGAAATGGCAGAAAACACTTTATTCAAGTCAACACCAGTTCATCTGGCTGTATGATTCGTTGTATTGCTGGTGTGCAATATATAAAAATTTGAAATAGAATGCTTTTGAACATGTGTGCTATTTTTACAACTGTGTGCATTTGCAATTTTGAAATTTTAAAAATTAAAAAAGTTTCAATAAATATTGTAGAGTAAATGAAAATTGCTCAGGCTTTGCGCCATCGGCGTCCATAGCGATCACCTGAGGCCTTGAAAGCAGGAGGTGCTTGGGAACGTGGGCTCGGCGTGCGCATGCCTGATGGTGGACTCCTGGAGTGTGGTGTGGGCATGCGCAAGTGGGCACACCTGAGACAAGAGAGTGAGCATACCTGGGAGCGGCAGCAGAGGACTGGAGCGGCAGAGGACCGTGGGGCAGAGTGAGGTGGAGAGCAGTAGAGGCCAGCCGAGAGACCACGAGATGACTCCAGACAGCCCAGAAAGAGTGAAGGTTTGCCAGGGGCCTCGAGGCCTGCCAGTCTCCGGGTCCCCCTCCCCCGGGATCCCTGCCCCCCTGCCTGCCCTGTACCTGGCTGCCTCACTACAAATGGCGTAGAAAGATCATTGAAAGCCTGAAAAAGCCACTGAAGGCTCCAGCACTCTCCTTTACCCGTCTCTCCGGATTCATAGAAAACCTGCTCTGTGCCTTGCTGGCGCTACAAATATTGACCTAAAAAATATTTTATAACATTTTAGAAACTCCGAAGCTGCTCTGTGGACAACTAAGTTTCTGTAGGTCCAATCATTCAGCAAATATTTAAAGATTACTGCTAGGTGCTAAGCACGGGGTTAAGTCTGGTAAACAAGGATGAAGACGTCCTTGCCTTCTTGGCCTTCTTGTGTTTTTCTAGAAATGAAAATGAGCAATGGTGGGGGACAAGTTACTATGGGTTCTTCACCCATATGCTGACAATTGCAAGACACTGCAAAATCTCAGATGCAGCAACAGCAAGGCTTATTTACACAGAGTGATTGGGAAAACGGAAAGAGTTTCTAAGGCCACAAAAAGCCAGCTCTGCAAATCCCATATAGTAGCTACAGCGTTGAGTACAAACTGCAAGCTTCACGTGCAAGATGGCGCTGTCCCTCCTAAAGGACCCTGGAAATGGTGGCACCTTGGTAAGAGGTTGCCCAGGATTGACTAAACTGGAGTAGCTGGGGGCGGTCACAGCAGCCCTTCTCAAGCCAAAGTCTGTCTCCTCCTGAAGTTCCTTCCAAGCTGAGTCAAACCTCCCCAAATTGAATCAAGCCTCTTCTCTCTCACTAATGCTCCACCCAGCTGAAGTCTTCCATAGCGGCTCCTCTCCAATCCTGCCCCTTCAGGTTACCTGCTTTTCAACCTGATTGGTCCATTTTTCAAACCAGTTGTTTCCAATAATTAACTGGTGCTGGTGTAAGCGTGAACCCACCTGTTGCCAACAGGAGCTGAGACCTGTTTGATCCATTTTCAAAATCAGCTCAGGATTAAAAACCAAAACCCCAACAGCTCATCGAATGTTCCTTGCACCGTCTCGTGAAGCAGCTGGACAGGTAAGCTCTGCTGTATCTGAATGGCCAGGGTCAAACTTGACTGTGTGTCTCCAACACCACCCTGGGGTTTTCCTCTTCCCCTCCCCTGCGGGAATCCAAGCTGATGCTGCTCATGTTGGGGCTGCTGTTATAGAAACATAGTTGGAAACCACAGAACTAAGGCATTGCAGTTGAGCACCATCCTGTGGCATCCAGGTTAGATGCTGCAAGAGAACGAGGTTAGATCCAGAGAAGGCTCGAGGGATCCATCTGTGTAAGTTACTGTGACTCAGGATCAAGCCCAGATTGTGGTGTCTGGCATAGCCCATTAGCTATAGGGCTTTAAACAAGTGTCCAAAGCGTGAACTTCACTGGACATAAAGATTGCTTGGTGTAGGATTACAGAACCTGCACTTGACCTCTTCTCTTAGCCGTTGTGTTTGTTTACTTACCAAATACATGTTGACCATCAGCTGTGTGTCAGCCTCTGTGTACTTAACATGCATTAGCTCATCCCACCTGTGTCTTTTCTTGGCGCACAAGGCACTGTTTTCCTCTTGTTTATGTGAGGTAAACAAGGCTCAGATGTTTAAAAAATTGCCCAAAGTACAAAATGTTTAAGTTGCAGAGCTGAGCTTCATACCCTGCCTGTCTGGGCAGAGTGTGAAATCTTGCCCACTCTTGGCACATTAACCCATGGATTGATTGATTCATTTAGTTATTTAGCAGGCACATGTTGAGTGCCTACTGGGTTCCAGGTTATATTTAGACCTGTGATATAGGAGAGAACAGGAAAAAGGCAATTGCCATCTCTCAGTAACTGATAGCTAAGCAGTTACTCATATGCATTGTGGTTATAATTATATCTGGACTTTTTTTGTCACACAATCACTTTAAAATCAAATACCAAATTCACTTGAAAGCTTTTTTTTGGTGAACTATAAAATTCAGGAATTATAATTATCAATTCAGAGATAATGTGATTCAATCATCAATTATTATTTTTTTTACAATTTGGCATCTCCTATTATTCTTTGTATTCTTTATTTTATGCAACATGGATTAAAAAAAACATTACAAATGACATAATGTAATGAAACCCTAAACTATGAGAACTTAAACTTGCAAAATTACTTTTAAAGGTAATATAAAGAGAAATAGTTCTCTTAAAATAGTTAAAATACCATTTGCTGTTTTGGGTTTGCACAGACATTTTTAAGAATATATATAATTGCTCTAATGTGGATTCCTTAGATTGGAATTTTTAAATATGCAACAGCAGGAAAAAGACCCAGTATTTGTCTAATCCAAAAAAAAAAAAAAAAGGTCAAGCAACACTGCCTAAAATTTTGATTCCTTGGTTGCTACCACATTAAAAATAAAAAGAAATTTGATGTGAAAGGAATATGTGTGCTAGTGAATGTGCAAAAGTACCTGAAGTCTGAAAGTGATGGCAATATTTCTTAGCTGTGTGACCTGTGAGGAAGAGGAATCCTTTCAACTTCTCTATGGCTTCATTTCCTTATCTCTAAAATGGGGATAATTATAGTAACCACTTCTTGGGCTTTTTGTGAGCTACAGTGAATCAACATAAGTTAACTGCTTCTAGCAGCATCTAGTGCCTAGCAAGTTGCTATTTTTATTTCTGCTAAAAAAGGAAATCTTCAGCCTTAAAAAAAAAATCATGATTTAGAGAACCTGACTATTGTCAATACTTTTCTGAATTTTGATTGTTAAATGTAATTTGTTGTTGAAGAAAGAGAAAGGAGAAAAATAGCTTCATGTGATTATCGAGAGCTGGAGAGCCAAGCAGAATTCCTAGAGCAGCCCCCAGGAGTAATGCCCACTTCTGAAGAGAAGCTTAAACCACAAGTCGTGTCTGAACACATTGGTTAAATTGTCCTCAGCATTTCCATACAGATCCTATTATTTCAGCAAATTCCTCCGTAATATTGCACTTTTTGTCATGATGAACACCAACTCTCTTATCACAGAAGTGGGGTTTTCCAGCTGTTAGGTGGAGGAATTTCTATTCTTCCCAGTTTCATATGGAAATTGTGATAAGAGAGACAACAGTGCTGTATTTTAACTAGCTGCTCAGATGAAAAGTTTCCATTGGCAGGTGGTGCAACACCAATTGTTAATTTTAATCAAAGTGAATCTAATGGCTTAATGAAATCACTGGCATTAGATGTTCCTGGTCTTCTGGCAAATTGCTGACCATATTAGGGGAGTTTATTTTTCACATAGTAAGAGTCATTACCCTGTAGAACTCAGTAAATATATTTATCATTTTTTGTTTTTTTTTTACTAAAGAGATCCTCAGTTCCGTCTTTTTTTAAAGATTTATTTATTTATGCATACAAGCTAGGGTGTAGGCCATAGGTGTGTGTGTGGGGTGGGGGTGAGAGAATTCACCAAAGACACAGTAGAGAGCAGAACAGGCAGATTGAAGTACACTGCTGAGGGGAACAGCGGGCGAGGCAGGAGAGGTCTGCTGCGCCATGTGTGAATCTCCCCGGCTGGGCATCGAACACTCCACAGCCACAGATAGCTCCACAGGATTGCTCTTAACCCATTGCGCCACCAGGGAGGCCTCCTCGGTTCCTGTTTTAAATGCTCTCTGTAGATTCTTTGTAGGTAAGGAAAATAGCTTGTTTTAACCTCTTCATTGATTTTATTTTTGACAAAGCTCATATTGTTTTCTGCATTTTTCTGTCTTGAGTGGGTGAGGGGAGAACATATAATCATGTTTCCTGATATTTAGTTATTCCTGAGAATTCTTGAGCAGAGTAGTTTCCATCTGAAATGTTAATCACAGATGGCCCCCATCATATAGTGGTTCAACCAATCCATTTTGACTATATGGTGTAAAAGTAACACATATTCAGTGGATACAGGTTTGAATTTTGAATCTTGATCTTTTCCCACCCTCTCATGTTGCTGGCAGTGGGAGGGAGTCAGAATTTAGGGAGTCACATGATCACAAAGGTAAACATCTACCTTCTTAGTATGTTGTTAGGGTTTTTGGATATTGTGTTTTCCATCCTATCATGTCTGAACTGTGATTACTATACATCCTGAGTGTGTTTAAGGCAGGCAGGCTAAGCTATGATGTTCAGTGCCTTAGGTGCCTTACATGTGTTTTTGACTTGGAATATTTTCAATTTACAA